>LPNX010600716.1:490820-528095 GCA_001517045.1 Pseudotsuga menziesii | reverse complement strand
TTTAGCATCTTTTATTTCTCATATTATTGAACTGCTACTAAGGAATCCATTCTCCTTAGTAGGTGCTCATTCGCACAAGCTAGGGGTAAAACCCTAGCAACACCATCTTGGAACCCACACCACCGCTGTGGCTTTTTGTGCTCTCAGCCTCTTTTACTTCACCGTGAATGCTGGACCAATCCCTCTTGGTCATGACACTTAGTGTCTCCGGTCTATTTCAGACCTCTCAACCATGGAGCCTCCCCACATGGTTTGTCTCAGCTGCTAGGACCTTCACAGTCTTTCTAGCACCTTTTTCATTACCGTTCATTCCGATCTCTTCAGGATAGTCACATGTCCACATGCACCCCTAGGATTCTCTCATAGTCCTCGCTCCCAGCGATACCTATATTCAAACATTGAATAGATTCACATGTTTAGTTTATTCTCATTGATTTGATCTCTAGAACAAGATCTTAAAACATCATAACCAAATCATATACACATGTATATTCATAAGCAAAATATTGCAAAATAATCCAATACTTATCTGTATTGCGCGTTTCCTCGTTGGTCCATAGGATCCTGCTTTGCCTTGCAAGCCTTGGGATCGCCTATGGACTTGGATGTTAGGTCAGCACGCATGCTACTTCACAACATCCTTATATATATATATATCAGGCACAGTCAAGCAACCCTCATTGGTTTATCAGACCGTCAACAAATTTCCTGTACTTATATCAACAACCAATCATCATCCAAGCCAACCCTCGTTGGGTTTATCAAGCCATTAACAACAACACATGCCCTTATATCAACCATTAACGGACATTTTCCATATCACCTAGAGACCACACTGTAACTACATTTGCTTATCTTGACAACACAAGCAATATAAGCATATTCGTTAGCATTATTTCTCTAAAATTGTAACCATATTTCACACCATTCACTATCAAGTATTGAGACACCGGGAGTGCGTCCACTCCCTAGGGTGTAATCAATATTGAAAAATACCTTCATGATCTGACATCAAAAAAGCGTGCACCCTTGTCTAGTGTGTATCATGTAGGCCCTATTCATACTCAAGAAATTGGTCCTAATGGAAATAAAATCAAAACATGTTCTGCATAAGGAATTTTAATAATCTAATATGCATATTCTTAGCTAGGGTCACAGAAGACTTATCCATTTGCCGAGGCAGTATTCCTTCATTGAGGAGGAATGGGGGCTCCCTTTTCTGAGTTGACAGTCCCTCGATTTTCCATCCCAATTCCTTTTTACATTTCATATCCACACATGTCTGACCGAAGTAATCCATACCATCTCACTCATGTTGCTTACCAAACATGTAGTGCAGATGAAACATTTCCAAAATGTCCAATGGAGTTTCACCCAAAACCCATTTCCAAGATAAGGGAAAACCTTCCCATGAAGTTTGGCTCCTGCAGGTCATCACACATGATTTTCCTACAGTGTGTACCCCTAGCACATTCATCAAATAGCCAACAGTCAATCATTATCCAATAATACAATCCAAATTGATTGTTCCATAACCAAGCAATAACATTATTAATTAAATTCAATGAGAATTTGCAACTCTGTTTACTACAGAAACTGATTTTCTTGGCAATGAGGTGATCCTCATTTGTGGGTCTCTTGTAAGCAACACCACTATGCCCATTATAATTTCATGCTTACTAACATAGTATGAATGCCCACTTACAATGCGTCCTCTTGACACAATCTTATGCAAGCCAATAGCGATTAGTAGTTGTCAGCAATTTCTTAAATCCGAAATTCACCAATTCAAATTTACAACTCATTATGCATACAAACTATTATCAAAGCCATGAGACTCTTCTCATGAGGTTTGGCTCTTTCACATGGTATATTCTGGCCTTTTCCATGGTCTTACTCTTATTGCCATGCTCCAAACAGTATACCTGAAGCCTAAAATTCAATCAGCCAAACACTTGGTAAGTCTTGATGTATATAACTTTTTCCATTGTTGCAACACTCACTGAAGCATTTTCAGAATTTATAAAATTCAAACATTTCCAGCTGTAAATCATATCAATATTACCAAAACTCATTTACTTCACGCAATCATTATCATACTTTAAATTACAGGGTACAGTCACATCATTCATGTAATTAAATGAAATGTTTAGATACTCCTTAATTCACAAGAGTATCATTTGTACCAACTTTCTCTCCCATAGAGCAATTCCGGCAGCCAATTGATCATGACTACCCTATTCATGCACTTACTATCCTGCATTCATAATAGCCTTTGAAATGGTTCTTGAATTGTCATCAATTCATCATTTCAGCCGTTAGTTATTCATAATATCACATGCACTTATCTCAATGCAGTCATGCAATGCATCACAACATTTGCACCTATACTTATGCAATCAGTCACTCACACCCTTCATATGCATCCATTCAATGCATAACTACAAGATTCATAAAATATTTTAATGCATATCCATTCAATGCTACCTTGCATTGATTCAAGAATACTATGCATTCAACATACCATGCATGGCCTAACCATGACTACTTCATATAGGATGCATTGCTATAATCAAGATCATCAGTACTTACTTTCCTTGGGCTACTAAGCTCAATCAACATATACAGGCATGACACCTTTCTATATGAATGTAGTATAACATTCAAATATCCACATGGTATAAGGTCTCTTACCTTTACCACTCCTTGGAATTTTTCATAATCAACTCTTACCTTCATGGGTCCTACTTACACCCTTGGCATGACCAATTTGGTTGGTCCCTTGCAGGAGATTGAAGAATTTGCTCACCAAATTTTGATTATGGACTGGTTGCATTATCCCTTTCTCCAGAGGGTTTCTAGTCACATTTGTTAGCATCAGCAACATATTCAGCCAGGCCCATGTTGTCATTGGTTTTTCCACTAATGCCAACACCAATGCAATAACTATCATTAGTGGCTCATTATAAATGTATAATCCTCAATATCCTATATATGCAAAGCATATCCTCATACATTTCATGTATAAAACTTATGAACTGTAGTCATAATTAGTAGATAGGGTTTAAGGAAACTTCCCTTTTCAAGTCCCACATCCTTGTATGGAACTCCTCTCCCACACAACAGTCGGTTTGACTTCATGGTCTTGCTACCTCTAGGCATGCAATTTTCCAGATTTGTCCATTTGACAGCAGCACCTTTCTCTTTCAGGCCATCATTAGCACTTTTCTGCTCCATACTCAGATTCTGGTGACTTTCCCTTATTCCCTGCTGGATAAGCCTTCCAACGCCTATCCACATGCTTCATTATGACCTCAGGTGTGAAAACCACACCACTTCAACTATATTTTGGCCGGGAATGTTAACTTTAGTCACCCAAGGTTTTCTTCCTTTTTAGTCCTGAAACTGCTAAGAAACCCAATGAGAAATTCACTGCAAAACTCACTAGAACACTAGCTGGAATTTGCTTAAAACTCCATTGCAAACAGTTGAAAGCTGCTTGAATTACTGAGAAATTTATTCGAAAAGCTCAAATTTCCTTAGGTCCAATCGGACCTCTTCCCAGTTATATTTCTGATTCCTCGATGGTCAAACCAACTAACTCATCGGTGGTCTGTTCCTTTATTTATCTCCGGCGTTTGACGGCCAAAACAGTTAAACTTCCGATTTGTATCAACAAGAAGATTGACTGTTCATCGGGTGCACAGTCATTTGAGCAGCTGCAACGGTAGAAAATGATCTCTCTACGATTTCCACGAGCGAGCTGTCTGAGCTTCCGATTGGCGATGTCAACTACTGCTCGTCAGGTCTTCTCCTTACTATTCTCCCGGCGTGTCGGCGACTAATATCTAATTTCTTCCACTGTAATTATCTAACCTTCTGAGATGAATTGGTGGTCGGATCCACTAAGTTTCTTTGCGGCATTGGTGATTCAAGCAACTTGCCTATAATGTGTCGACAGTCTTTAACTTAACACTCTGCGGTGTCGGCGACCTGAACACAATCGACAGCCGAAAGTTCTAACTATCGGAGTGATAATCCTGTTGACAGCTGCAACAACAGTTCTCCATCTGCTAACTTTTCCCAGTCGGTGGTCTGATCAACTAAACATTTTCGATCAGCGATTGGAACGACTATCCATCGGAGGGGTAGTCTACTAAACTGTTTCAATCAACATTAATCTCATGCCTTAAAAAAAAATTGGAAATTTTTTTTCTGCTGCATCGACTGTCGGAGCAACTAGCAACTACTACATCAGACGGTTAGTCTCATAGACATCCACAATGGCGGCAGTCCATTCAACGAAATCCTTTCGATGTTCATCGGCGTTTCGATTTCCTATCATTTTTCGACGTTTCGGCACTTAGGCAAATTTTCACAATTTTTCTTTCTTCTTCTCCGCGTCGGCTGCTTCATCGCCTAATCCTCATCTGTTTGTTGCCGTCGTAGTGAATTCGGAGCTACTGCTCACTGAACGCCCCAGCATCGGCGACTGGAAGGACTAGCATCAACAGAATAGCTCATTCCGCAGCCGCAACAGTGGCTCATCATCTTCAATCCCTTTCCGATCGGAGGCTGAAACACATCGGCATCAGGAACCTGTACACGTCAGAGGATTAGTGAACTGTTCATCGACGACCCGATCTTTTATCCTTTTTCAATTGGCAATGATCTTGTTCCTTAAAAATTTTATTTTATTTTTTGAATTTTCTCTTTAAGTCTCTTCTTTCCGCCGCCGCTGTCGGCGGCTTCACCAACTATTTTCCTCCACCATTACGGCAGTCTTCTTCTATTTCTCGTCGATCCATCATTAAATTTCTACCGACGCCAACGTATTGGCGCCTCAAACAACAAATTTTCGATGACCTTCACCCTTTTCCTGCTAACATATTGGCATTTCCATCCGCTATCTATCGACAATCAGAACAACTAGCATTTCTCGATGGCCAATGAAATCAACACTTAGAAAAAAAATTCAGAATTTCTTCTCCGTCTTCTGCTGCATCGGCCGTCGGATCAACTATCCGTCGGGGAAATAGTCCTTTAAGTAGCCGCAACGGTGGATGCAAAAACGCCTAAATCTTTTCGACGTTTGTGGGCGATCAAAACGTCCAACTCCTCCGCTGCTTATCGGCGCCTCGAACAACAAAGTTTTGCCGACATATCGGCGGCCTTCAGCTGGTTCCCTCCGCAACTGCGGCTCCAACTTCCACTATTTTTCGTTGATGATTTCAACACTTAAACCAAATTTTGAAACTTTTCTCTTCTGTCAGCAGTCGGAGCCACTAACACTGCTGCATCGGCGTTTTAGTCCCTATAGCAACCGCAACGGCAGCAACCCATTCAACTAACTCTTGCCGATGTTCATCGGTAGTTTCCCCGTCTAACCATCAATGATGAGAACAACTATCTTCTGCCGATCGTCGATGGTTGAACTTAGAAAAATTTATCAAAATTTTTTCGGTTACCGTCTGTCGGGTGGCCTTCCCAATAAGTGCCCGCTGCATCGGAAGATCTTGTCACTAAGTCTTCCGATGGGCTGATAGTTCTAGCACTTAGAAATTTTTTTGAGTTTTCCTGCCACACTTTGCTGATTACTGCTAGGCAGAAGGAAACCTGCCTCCGCTATCTGATCTATCATGGCCCATTCAGGCCCATGTTGCAACCTTTAGCTCTGATACCATTCTGTCACGTCCCCAATCCTTTGACTGGTGAAGAGGACGCTACTAACACCAAACATACGGGAAAACAACCCCATGAACATGAACAGGCATATAATGCTGAAATAAAAAGCTTAAACATAATACATACTAAGATGCATAACCCTTCATATACATAGCGGAAGCAAACAAACATTCATTCAAGCATGCCACTTGTTCATCATATTCATTAATCAGTAAATATAATTGCAGAATTAAAATGGACAAGAATACTCATCTGATAAGAACTCGTCCCGCAACCAACTACGTCGCTGCAACGTTCCACCCAACCATAGGCTAGTGTGCTCATCAATCTCTTAGCAACACTGCCACCCCCGAGTTGGGCATGATTCCCCCAAGGAATAAGGGTCAATGCAAGCTTACACATAGCCAAGGTACGCCAATCATCCAAGCCCACACAGTAGGGTTTATCAGGCCATGAAGGAGCTAGGAAAGGCTAAATGCTAAGCTGGTGGCCTCAAACACTAGTTCTCTCAAGCATACCCAGCCTCTAATCCTACTCTCAACAGTCCAAAGACCAACCACTGCATGCCACAGTAAAACAAACAACTCACAGCTCTGTGAAGAAGGCAAAGACAATCAGGGTGACAACCCCAAACAAAAGGTGAAACACAGTTCAGGTCAAACCATGCTCCAGAGTTATTCTTGGCCCTAGCATAGCCAAAAAAACTCAACAAGAATCCCCAAAAGACATCTGCAGCCTCAACAACCAAGAAGCAAACCAAACACAGGGTAAATCGACAGCCCAAACTCACAATGAAAACTATGGCAACCTTACATAATCCCAAAACAGGGGAGGAGTCCGATCCTCAATCTTGGACAAAAGAAGGACATAAACGCAGACCACAATCTGATGAGGAAACGACGAGAACCTTACACAGTCTGCAGTTGGGGAAGAAGCAGAACTCCTAGCATAGACAGGGGAGAACTCAACCAACGGATGTGGAAATCAACGGCTGTCCAACATCCAAAATCCCATAGCACACAGTTCCTCAATGCAAACGCTAAAGAAAGTTACACAGACAAAAATGGGAAAAGAACCGATTCTCAATAAATCTGTGCATGAGGGGAAAGGATGTGGCCCACAAAAAAAATGGAAAACAACAGCCCACAAACAACAAAAGAATACCACAGCGATCCTTCACCGTCCGGCAATGGTGGAGGCAAAAACGCTGACTCAATGCGTGATCAAGAGGAAAGAACACAACCAAATCGACTGGTAACCGGTGCGAGAGAGAGAGAAAGGCGAACCCCCAAATAGAAATTGCACACCCCCTTAACTCAGCTCTGCGTGAGGAAGATTAACCGGCCCCCTGCACGTCCCTGCGTGAGAGTGAACCCAACCGCCAAGAGAGTGGCATAGTGATGGTTCCTTACCCATGTGAAGGTGGAGAGACGGCTGGTGGAGTGAGCATGTGGCAAAGACTGATAGTCCTGCCACCCTCCACTTCCAGCAATAACAGCCTCAACAACTCAGCAGAACATTAAAGTGGTGGTTGGATGAGACAAGGGAAGATAAGCAAAAAAAATAGGGTGGTGACACATGGAAAACTCCCCAATGACCCCCACGGGTTGGACAACCCCCCCCCTTAACCTTAGGAATCATGCCCTTTTCATTCAACGTTGCACCATCGTAGCTGGCTGTAGGTTTGTTTTAATTGATGTGCGTATTTACATGATGCCAAAACTATAATGTTCCGGATAGCACGATATACCATCGGCAACTATCCCTATTACCGAAACATACACAACCAAATCGATGGTGGGGCTTTTGCCTTTAGCTCCTCACCACGATTAATTACAATATGTACATCATGTACCTCTTAATGTAATCGGGGTCAAAATTGGGGACATCACACAAAATGTCTAATTCATAATATTTTATTATATCTCTTATGAGGCCCATTTTAGACCTCAAAATTTCCCTAATGTCTCGATGCACCATCTGGCATGTTCCACCAACTTCCTTAACTGCTTATTAATTTTTGCAACTATCCCCTGCCATGGTGTCATATTTTTTCAACCATTCATTTGCACCAGTCATCAATCATATACCGACTACTCACTTGTCTTCCATTTTCCTATTATCACCATAAAGTTGTCGGTCCAATCTTCCGACTATTCTCTCCTTAACTATTTGACTTTTGTCGACTACCAAAATTTTTCTTATCTAGGAATCGTCGACTTACCCACTAGTCGGCTCTTATAATCTACCGGCGAGTACTTCACCTGGGTCGAGATGCCACTACATCACATGTATCCTAAACAACAAAAGAGGATAGAGAAAAACGATTCTTTTGAATATTTTTGCGATAAATTTCATTCTTGAATTCGAAATTGGGTGCTCTTGGTACCATTGGAAAGGTCAACTTTCATGTTTTTGGTTTTCTGAGATTCCACACCATTTTTGGGGGGGGCATATTAGTATTTATAGGAGAGAAACATCTAGAATTAATTAAATATTATTATTTAAAAAATAGTTAAATGGAATTAAAATTAATTTTGTCCCATTTAAAATCAAATATTATTTATTTTTCTTTTTAAAATATTAATTATATAAATGTTTTTCGTATTTCAAAATTACTCAAATATCATTTTAATTATTGTGATATTTATATTTTAAGGGACTTGAAAATAGTGATAATATAAAATACTCTATATTTTTATTTCAAAGATATTTATCGTATTTCGAGACAAACTTTTCACTATCTTAACCAAGGTGAGGTTTATATGGATTTAGCTATTGCCAAATAAAAGTATGACATAAGCATCATTACCTTCTATATGTCCAACTTAACCATAATGGTCGGCCAAAGTTATTGCAACTCTATTGGTGTGAGAGATCCAACTCATCCCTAACACATATTTTATAAGGCCCATTTTAGACCCCAAATTTGCTCTAATGAGGTGGTGAGGTATTTTACAAACTTTATCCTTGTTTAGTTACATATCTGAGCCCATTTGGGCTAAAATTGTTAACACGTGTTAAAATGCCTAGGGTAGGCCTACATGGCTCAAAATATCGGTGTTTGGCTTATGAGCTGGGTTTACAGGGCTCTCTTTCCTTAAAATGGAACCATTATATTAAAGTATTGATCCACTATGGGATTAGTCTCTCTAACAGGGAATATCAACTTACTTGGTGCTAGAATACTACTACTGGTAAAGTCGTAGAAAAATTAGCTTAAGAAGCTATTATCACTACTACTATGGAAGTAGAGGAAAAGTGGTGGTGGTATCAATTATATTGGAAATGGTGGGATCCCTTAAAACTTAAACTTTTTGTTGGATTTTCTTAAAGAACCATATTTTTTCCTTAGTCAATATATTTAGAAGAGGGGGCACTGGTCCAAATTTTTGTCATCTATGCTTTCAAAAAAAGGTGTCAGTCGACCACCGGTCTGTTTATTTATTGTATGTTTTCTTAGCAAATTTGGATGGAGGTCTCTAGGTACCTCCAAATTTCTTATTGTTGGCCAAAAATTTCTTTTGAAGCAAGTTTTAAACATTAAGCCTCAATCTATTTCAATCGTGGGAAGCTTCCTCTCTTTGTAATCTCGGGTATTTGAAGACACAAGAACAATGTTATATTTGAAAATGTTAAGGTAAACAGTTATTTGGTGCATTTGAAAATTGTTGGAGTTTACAAAGAGTTTTATAAGGATTATGTTGAAAGGCCTATATAATTTCCTCCTATTCTAATTTTCAATGATGATTGTCCTATTGGTTTTTCAGATAGGGCATCATAAAATGGTGATTGTGGAGCTGGTATGTATATTAAATTAAACAATTCTCATAAATATCTTCTTTGGATGGGGTGTGGAAAAGGTACAAACACGAGGGTTGAACTTATGGCCCTTTGGGGTTTATTACTATTTGATCTAAACAAGAATATTGTTGACTTACAGGTGGCTGGTGATTCTAGAATTGTTGTGGATTGGGCTGTAGGGAATCAAATATACATGTTACTTAGTTGGATCATTGGAAACATATGATTGAAGTTTTAAAATGACTTTTTAATTCCCTTTCTTTCAGTCACATTTATAGACAATGCAATTCTAAAGATGATAAGATATCCAAAAAGGAGACAGGTCTTGATGAAGGTCAAATCCTCTTTGAATACTACGAGGATCAAACTATGCTATATAGTGGCAGTCTGCAAATCTTAATGTTGCTAAAATTGTTACTATTGTTTAGATAGATTTAGCCTTGTTTTTTGGCTTAAACTTTGGAAAAAAAATGTGTACTTAATTCCTACTTATGTATTTATGTTGGAAGTACTGTGAGACGGGTTTAGCCTAGCTTTTTGGTTTAAATTTATAGTACTCTGATAGCTGATTTTAGCTTTACTGGAAGCACAGTTTTATTTAGATTTATATATTTGATATGTATAGGAAGTTTGGGTAGCAAATGAAATCTCAATAGATAGACTTGAAATTGGTTTGATGAGGGATTTGAATTTTTTATGATCTATGGGATGAGGGATCTTTTTTGTATAGTTTATATGTAACTTTGATTCATCATTCAATAACAAGTTACATGTTTTTTTCCTGACTAAACTAAAAAAAAAAAAAAAACAATATTCATACTCAATTACTTTATTTTAGTCTCCCTTCATTTAAAAAATAAACATCTAAGTGTACTTCAATAAAAAAAAATCATCACAGATTGTTGAATTTTTTCCTTCAATAAAAAATCAGCGCAAATCGCAATTTTTCCTTGGAATCTGGAAAATCGCCCATACTCTTACCGCATGCATGGTTGGAAAACAACTAGTTTAAATAGAAAAGAGGTAAATGATAACTTATTTGTGACACTTAACTTGTGGCCTACCAATATTCACCAACAAATTAAGTGAATATACTAATTTGACATAATATTAAAATTTGGAAAAATCACAAAAAAAACCTTTTTGATTGATTTTTTTTTTAATCTTTTCAATATATCAATGGATTTCGAAATGTAATGAGAATACAATCCAAACAAAATTAAAATCTACACGTAATCAAAAACAAAATATTGTTTTTTATTATAATAATATCAAATAATAAAAACAAAATAGTGTTTATTTATTATAATAATATCAAATAGTTGTAAGTTAATGTTTTGTAAAAAATTCATTCATATGTTTTATGGTTACTTCTTTGAAATAGAATTAGAAGTTGTAATGAAAACCTTTACTTTATAAACTTCAGTAAAGATGGATTAAAAAAATTGACGAGATAAAAACATTTTAAAACTTAAAAAAATCTAAAACATGAATAATGACTTCATTTGTATACAACTAATTAGTATTTTTATTTATATAAAATTAATAATAATATACATATACTTAAATTTAAATTACGAATGTAAAATACTTATCATGTGTAAGTTTTAATTTATTTACATAAACCATTATATCCAAGCTCGAAGGTTATTTATATAAAATATAATGTATTATCTTTATGAACATGTTAACTTGTCATGATAGGCTACTTGGTATTTGTGGAGGTTAAGTTATTATAGGTTTTTTGTTCAATCCCCGTGAGTTAGAGGTTGAGGGTGGGATCTACCTATAAGGGAATTAAATTGACCTATAGAGTTTTTATGATAGTCTTCATTTTCATATAAACATAGTGACAACATCTTTCGGGTTGACAAATAATTCTTCCATTTAACATTGGAAATAACTCTAACCTAGCCTATAGATCCATCTTTCAGGTGTGAGAGATTCCTAGTTGGAAAACAAGAAAAAAGGAAGAAAACTTACAAACAAATCCTACTAATCCTACTAAAAGATAATATAAATTTTAAATACAATAAAATGATACTCATAATTCTTCATAATATTAATTTGAAATGCATTAATGCTAGTAAAATAAAGGACCTCTCTTTCACTATTTTCTATTTACCTATCACTTATTATTCTTTCACAAATATTAAAAAATAATATCTTATTGATGACCCACCCCTTTGTAATAAGACCAACATAAGTCCATCTTAAAAGTGGATTTACCAAACGCCTAGAGAGATCAAATCTTTAAGGTGTAAACCCTTTTTAGAATGTAAATGTTAGGGAAGATTTTTAGTGTGTGTGTGTGTCATTATAAATGTTTAAAATCAAATTTGAACATGCAATTATATGAATAGGTGTTTATATTTTAGAATTTAAAGTGGACTATTAAGTATATTTTTCCTAAATTACAAAAAGATGAGACAAGTGTAGTGTTGAGACTAATTTTATTGCAAACAAATCATTTAACTAGGAGAGGACGAGTGATAACAGGTAGCTATGACATAAACAATAGGTGATTACAACTATGCACGAAGTAACATATAACTTATTCATGGCACTTAACTTGTAAACCATCAATGTTCACTAACCATAAATTAAATGGCTATATTAATCATTAATTACACAGATATGTGTTTAGATATTATCTAATATTTATGTCGATAGACATTTAGATATTATCTCACATTTTGGGCTTGCTTGAGCGGATCAACAAGATTAACCCAAGTGTAACAAGTGTACAACATGGGTTCATATCATCGGCGTCGTATCTTGTTATGCTTAAATGCATCTTGGTTAAGATTTAAATAAGCTTTAGTAAAGGGTGGTTAAAGAAACCGGTAACAATTTGTTTTTGTTTTTCATATAATTTTTGTTTGTTTATTAAATAGTATTTGTTTTCTACTTATATTAACTCTAATAATATTGTATGAATAATGGATATAAAATTATATATTTTAGCCTTTGTTTAACAGTTAGATATCTTCACAAAACTAAGTGGTTGGTTGTGTCTATCACTGGCCACTTTACTTGTGGTTATGCTAGTTTGGACTTCCTTGAGTTGATCATTAACTCGAGTGTAACAAGTGTATAGTGGAAATTCATTTCATGCTCATGGTATCTTGTTATGTTTAAATGCCTCTTAATTAATTTTTAAATAAATAAATTATAATTATTATTTATAAATCTATAATTCACTAAAGTGTTATACTTCATATTAGTTTTTTATTTATTTATTAAATAGTATTTTTTTCTTATTATTTATTAATTAATATTTGTTTTATGTTTTTTTTTATTAATTTAATATTTATGTTATATTTTACATATTTAGATATGGTAATTAGTTTAGTTTTTAGTATTTGTTTAATTCCATTGTAGGCATTTCTCTCTATGAGGTTCGCTTTGTAAACATCGTTCACTTCATCGTCCTTGCAGCCAATCAGAGTTCACCACGTATCCTTCTTCTCTCCCAATCAAAATTTGGCACGATTCTATTGTTGTGGTTGTGTGTTCAGAAGGTTCACCTGAGATTCACGTGTTTAGAAGTTTTCATAAGCATGGATTCACCGTTTTTGCAGTGTTAAGTGTGTCAATAAATCCCTTCAATAGTTTGAGAAACTCCTTCCCTAGAGATACCTAATCCAAAAGAAGTTTCCAATGCTTACATATCCATACATCATGTGTTCCTCTTTTCACCTGGGTCTACTCTGTATTGCAGAACTCCCAACACTCGAATGGTAGCCCCCCTTAACTGGGCCAGGCTATCAGTAGGCGAGACAATAGTGATGTGATAAGCAAGAATGCAACTACATATGCAATGACTGATGATGTCAAAGGTTCTCCATTTATGAATACAATAATCAAATTTTTTTGTGTACATACATAACCAAAATTTTCTCTTCCATGGTAGCACAAGCATCAATTTAGCCCGAACAACAATGGGTTTATTATTGATGGACACAGAGTTCTGACCAACGTCCATTCTACACACAAGCTAGCTTTGTAGGAATCCATCTCAAGCGAAGCTAGCTCTGCATGAAGCCCTTCCTGCTTGTATTCGAGGTAATCTAGATTTTTGTTTTCTTTGAAGTGGCACAGTGCTGAGAGGCAATTGTTCATTTCTTCTATTGTCAAACACAATATTTTCACATGTAAAGAACTATAAAAAAGAAACAACAATGTTTCAAAGTTATCAAAGCAATTATGTAGTAATGTTGGTAGCTTGCAGTAAGAAATTTGTACCATATGCTTGCATTGATCGGTCAACCATACTAAAACTAAAGCTAGAGTCTCCTAGAGAAAAAAAAGGCATTTCCTATTCTCTGTGTTACTTTGAACGCTTTTCAGATATTTGAATAGCATGGTGATCTAAGAATTCTTTGGTGACTATGAATTTTCAACCTTTAGTACTATGGTATAGACAATCAAGCTTTACTACTATGGCATAGAAAAACTTAAACATAGGGGAAACAAAAATCAACAGAGAAAATACTAAAGCCTTCAAATATCCATCACTACAACCTTGTTGTTGAGACAAAAACAAGGAAGCTTAGATAATGGGAAGATTTTGGTGAATGTTATCAATCTTTTAATCCTTAAAAGGAAAACAATTCAGTGCGCAAAATTAATTCTGCTACTCAAAATTGTACTAAAATTACTTAAACAGATTCCTAGCCGAATTCTTCTGCAAAATTTGAACTGAAACAATTTTTTCAACAATTTTTTATGGAAAAAATTCTCTACACCCCAAGCTTTCCAATGGATATGCTATTATGCATTCTATGTGCTCGAGTGGAAACATTTTCTTCGTTTCTTTTAAATTTGTACCCCAAGATTTCCAAAGCCTATGTTATTATGCATGCTATCTAATTAAATGACAACATTTTCGTCGATTCTTTTAAATTTTCACCCTAATCTTTCCAACGACTATTCTATTATGCATTCTCTCTGCTTGAGTGGCAACATTTTCACTGATTCTTTTAAATTTCCTCTGCTTTTAGAAAAAAAAATAGAGAGCCCTTTTTGCGTGGTGTCCTCACGCCTATGACACCCAATCAAATCTCGGGTTCTTTGACAAGCCTCATATTGTTCAAGACCAGAAACAACACTCCTCAACACGACCACTCGTTGCAGAAATAAAAACACTCGAATTCCTTCCACCAAAGAGGCTTCGAACACTATGACATGGATTTTATCCATGGATATATCCCCAATCACTGTAGTCTTGATAGCTTCATCTTGGCCAACCAATTCTCATGCTCATCAAATCCCTTTTGCCACCATTAAATGAATCAAACTATTTTCAAGCTTGTTTTATTTAAGCTTCTGATACAACCAACAACTAACAAGTTTTAGACATTGTGTCCCTTCTCTCCAATGTTAAAATAAATATCATATCCAATGCCTCGACGCTTGGAAGTAAAGGAAAAATCCAAAAAGAAATTGTCCCTCTCAGTTCCAAATTTACTCCAATATCATATGTCACCCACTGATTTATTCCTACCAAATAAGTGTTGAGCCCATTTGTTTGATCATATTTCCATTCCATCGATTGAAGGTATGGTATTTATACTACTACTTATACATAACTTATCACATCTTAGGATAACTAACACCATTCATCTCTAGTAGAATATTATGTAATCTAAGTAGAACACCTCATCATGTAAAGCTTTATCATTATGGTCATCCTTTCACACCTATACCTAGAAAATGAATGTGAAACATAAGGTGACTGCGCCCAGGATGTGGAATTCATAAGCTACTATGACAGTCATAAGGAATTGCATACATGTTCTAATAGATTGCACTCAGTCTCTGAACAAGTGTGCCAAGTTTTAGATTGTATTTGTTTAGAAGTTTTGGAAGACATTAAATGATTGCATCAGACCATTCCTACACAAGTGCTCCCAACCTGGAAATTGAAATATCATTAATGTTTAAGTGATACATGTTGGGTAATTATCAAATCCACCCACTCCCCTTTGCTACATAAAACAACGAGGGCATATATATATATATATCCTCGTTAAACTCAAGGTGCACTCCATCAACTATAAAGTGACCTAATTATGGGTCATCCTATTTATTAAGTTGGCTCTTACAAAGACATATGAGGGCCACTTTATATGCCATTTATAGAGTTGGATTTATGTTTATTGTTTTATTGGTTTCCATGTGTTTATTTTGTGTATCATTTCAAAACAAGCATATAGGATTACAATGTACACGTTAGCATACTTTCGAAGTGGGTGAAAAGTATGGGTGGTTACTTTGTTGAAAAAACTACGAACTTGAGAAGGTTTTGGTTGATATTTAAAATACACCTTTTAAAGCTTGAATGTTCACTTCAATTTAAGTTAGGTAACCGATCTAGAAAAAAACACATTAGCTTAGCTAGGAAAGCCCCATGTTGTATAGAAATGATTCTTCACTGAAATTGAGAAGGTTTTGATTGATATTTAGAATACACTGCTAAAAGGTCAAATGCCAACTTCAATTTAAGTTAGGTAATTGGTTTGGAAAGAAGCAAATTAGCTTAGCTAGGAAAATACCATGTTGTATAGAAGTGATTCTTCACTGAAATTGAGAAGTTTTTGGTTGATATTTAGAATATACCTCTAAAATATCGAATGCCCACTTCAATTTAAGTTAGATAATTGGTTTGGTAAAAAGCAATTTAGCTTAGCTAGGAAAGTCCCATGTGGTGTTCACGTGAGGGATATTATATCTTTATTATGTGGCACACATTCAACATTAGGGAGGAAGGTTGTGATATGATGCCTTCTCTCCAAGGCCCTCTATTCAAATTTAAGAGGAGAGGTTGTGATATAATACCATCTCTCCAAGGTCCCCTATTCAAATTAAAAAGGGAGGTTGTGCTATAATTCCTTCTCTCTGAGGCCCCCTATTCAAGTTAAGAGGGGATGTTGTGATATAGTACCTTCTCTCCAAGGCCCCCTATTCAGATTAAAAGGGGAGGTTGTTGTATAATTCCTTATTTCTATAGGACATGTGATGTACTCTTTGTAGGTTCCCATAAAAAATGAGTTCCCAGGGGTAGAAATTTTTGGGTCCATTTTTTGTTTGTTTTGAGTTGTTTTTTTACCAATGGTTTTTCAGTCCATTGTAAACTAATTATGGCTAAGGAATCTAGGTTCTATTCTAATCAAGGTTGATGGATTAGGGTTTTGGAGATATTCCCTATTAATTCTAGTCACATAAGAAATAGAGTTCAAATTGATTTGAAATCGATCAAATTTGGAATCACTTGGTTTAGTTTAAAATAGAATAAAATCTTTAACCAAAGTTCCAACATATATGATATCATAGTGGAACATTAACCATACTATTTAGTATTGAAAACCTAGATACATTTAATACATGTCTAACTTACTATGAGTTGTTACTTTCTAGATTTCCCTATGGAATTTTGCCGAGAAGGTGAAACCTACAATTGACAGTGATCATGAATCAAAATTTCGAGATGTTCGTATAGAATCGATCGATAAATTGAAACTAAGAATTGAGCATTTCGCTTCTCCATTTTCACTCTAATGGAAATGAAGACAAAGGAGAGATGACTGTCGATTATTTGGACTGCTTCTTAAACATGATGGATTATAACGCCCCCTTTAGGACAGAAGGCCGAATCGTAGAAGAAGAGAAAAGTTATGGGAAAATCCGGGCATTTTTAAGAATTTTTATGTGGCCAACGAAGGTGAGGTTGAATCGGGAACCTCCAGAACATGGGGTGAATTTGAGATGAAAATCGCGAGAGACGTGGTCTATTGGAGGAACAAGCGAGGGATGGGGCGTACGATATCGAATTGGATTGCGAGAGCTTTATTGGAAATGACAACTCAAGGGATCATGGCTTAGATGAGGATAAAAAAAACAACCTCAGCTTCAGTTGAAATTCAAACGAGATCGAACACTTGACCATAGGAGATCGAACAGTTGACCACACAAGATCGAATGCTAGTTTGACATGGTGTACTCAGTAATATTTTGCTTGAAATCCTGATACTGCTGAGTAATCTCCTTGACCTGCTCTTTGACTCTGTCAGCTATCTCCTAGCCCGCCGTAAGATCATGTGTAATTGGATGCTCAACCATTTTCTCAGCGACCTCCTTTTTACCTTCCTGTGTTGCTTGTAGCGTTGAAATCACTTTAAGAGAGAGTTGCGCTCCAATCTCTTGAAGTTCATTGACTTGTGTGTTGCGTCGTTGTTTCCTTTCTTGTGCCTTTGCTACCCACTGTTGCAGCTCCTTTAGCTCTGCTGACTTGGTGATTTGAACCATCAGTGGCATTTCTCTAACCGATGTATTCAATGTCGCTAGCTTCCCTTCTGCTTCCTACAACTGGGTGGTCAGTTGCACCAATTTCTCATGTTGCACTATGTTCCCTTAAAACTACGTAGTGGAATATGTCACTTTCTTTGTCTCCTACTCGAGTTCATCGAGTTGTGTTATCAAGTATTCTATAGAACTCTTATGTTTTACTATTTGTTCTGGTGGCATGGTTAGGTGCACCAAAGCCTCCAAAATGATATTCTCACTCTGTAATTTTGAAATAACAGACCCGAGTCATTGTTCTCCTGCCACTGCATCCATCTCCACAGTGCTTTCCAGTACATATTGACATGCATCCACAACTACCTCTTCTAGCTGCACATTGTGATCCCATAGTTGAGCCTTCTCAACTACAAGCAAAACATGTTCCTTCTTCAACTCGGTAATCTCCACGGTGTTCTTCACCCTCAAATCATCTTGCGCTTTCTTCAGTGCTTCTATTTCCTGCTCTTTCTCTTCCATCAACTTGTCTTTTTCCTAATGCAATTCCTTGACCTCTTTCTACTCTTTCTCCAACGCCAGCAACCGTTGCGGTTCAAACACCTTATCTTCAAATTCAATAAGAAACTCAGATAACTCAGGAATTCATTCATAAGTTGAGAATTCAATGGTCTCAGACGCGACACGACATAGTGACTGCGTAATCAAACCGCACTTTCGTAGAGACACTTCATGCAAGTGGTTCTGCCAGTGCTCTAAAGCATCATTAGAATCAAAAGATGCAGAGCTAGTGCTGCGCCAACCGAGTTCCATGTCAACACTTAGATGGACATAATCTTCTGAAATGTTATATGCATGATCCCATCCTTTGATAACTTCATCTTTCACTGGCTCAATATATCTTCTCCCTTCATTTGTATCCATTGGAGCAATGACTCTGATGTCTTGATTCTCAAATGTCATCACGCGCTTCTTAAAATTGGTTACTGCCATACTGTCATTGGCCCATCTGATCCCTAGAATTGCGGGATTGGAGCCTCCACCATCAATGACTTCAATCCCGTCGAAATCGAAATAGGTCTTCATGCCCTCCACTTCAACAACAAGGTGCAAAACTCTCCTAATTGGTGTTACTCCGGCCTGGTTAGCCAATCGTAGCTGCACAGGAGACCAGCTCAATGTTGGGCTCCCCATATTTTTCCATGTCTATATTGTTAGAATGTTAACATCTGAGCCTAGATCTATGATGATAGAATCTACCTCATAGTCCCTAATTTGAATGTTCACGCACATTTCTTTCCCCGTATTTTTCTTATGCAAGAAATTACCTACGGAATCCTTCCATCCCTTATCCGGTCGATGTAATAGATTCTCAATATCAGCAAGAGTGTTGGGATCTCTTGCCAGCGATAAGCAACTCTCAAAGAAGTTATGCAAGGTACCATGTTGTCGCGATGGTCCTGTCTCCAAAGTGGACACAAAAGCAGTCATTAGAGGAAATTTCAACTCAAAATGGGCCTTTTAACACTAATTCAAATTCCATGTCATCATTTGTTAGCCAATGAAATTGTTTTAAATTTGAAATACCGTATAGGTCTTAAACAATTTTTAATATAAATTTGGGGCTAGGTATCATAAAAAGCACTACTTTTTTTGTTTGTATTTTCGACATATCTCCCTATGTTTTATCTCAAATTTCGATTGGGAGAGATCTCTAGCTGCGAAATTAAATTCTGCATCCAAAAAGTACCCACTCGACATACTTTTGACGGACCCCGCTACCCCAAAAACAAGAAATACCTGAAAAAATGTGATGATGATGTCATCATTTTTTAAATGTTACGTGGGCATCTCATGTAGTACATCCTGTTAAAACAGCTAGCACAAACGTTCAACAATGGTATCACACAACCTACCATTTTCAGCCTCAAAAGAACTGGATGAATGGTTTGTATAATCCATCTTATTTCAGATTTCACATAACGACTCTATCTTGGGATTTAAATCGATCTTCTAACTCTGTTTCTGTTTGCTTGTGATTGCCTGCATAATTATCTACACATCAGACCCAAATGGTGATATTTTTCTTCGTTTTCAATTCATGCATTCAATACTTGTTAGATTTAATGTTCTCTACGATGAATTTGGATTCGTTTCATTTTGCAGCGCCCATGTTCTATAAGGGATTCTACCATCTGTTCTACCAGTATAATCCTCAAGCAGTGGTGTGGGGAACTATTGTCTGGGGTCATGTTGTTTCCAAGGATCTCATTAACTGGCATTCACTTGATCCTGTGATTGTTCCCAGTGAATGGTATGATATAAAGGGTTATTGGTCCGGTTCGGCAACGTTACTTCCCAGAGACAAGCCTGTGATTCTCTACACAGGATGGGCCAATTCATCTCAACAGCTTCAAATCATGGTTGTTCCTAAGAATGTCTCTGATCCTCTTTTGAGGGAGTGGGTAAAGATCCCTCAGAACCCTCTTTTGATTCCAGAATTTGGGATTAATGGGAGTTCATTCAGGGATCCTACCACTGGATGGCTTGGCCTGGATGGAAAATGGAGGATTCTGGTTGGAAATAAGAGGAAACACAAAGGAATGGCTCTGTTATATAGAAGCAATGACTTCGTCAACTAGGTGAAGGCCAAGAATCCTCTACATTCCTCGAATAAGACTAGAATTTGGGAATGTCCAGACTTTTACTCGGTTGCTCTTTCTGGGAACAAAGGGCTAGATACGTCCGCAATTGGGCCCTCTCTCAAACACATTTTGAAGGTGAGTCTGGACGATTACAAGTACGAGCATTATACAGTGGGAACTTACTTGCGGGACATGGATCGAGACGTGCCCAACAATACCAGCCGCGACAATGAAAATGGGTTGAGATATGACTATAGCAAATTCTATGGCTCCAAGACATTTTTATCAATATAAACAACGACGAATTCTATGGGGATGGATCAACGAATCAGACAGCGTGTCTGGTGATAATAGCAAGGGCTGGTCTGGTCTTCAGGTACTGTCAATCTATACAACTAATCTAATTTTAAGGTTAAGGTTTTATTGACTCTCTTGTCTAAAGGGAATGTACTGAAATGAGACTCTTTGAGGGAGTTTTTCTTTGTCTTTCAAACAAAGTTATCACTGGATTTTTGTTTGAGATATGAAACAAATCGATAAACTCAAGGGATGAATCCAAAAATCCCTCACTGATTATATTAAGAAAGTGTAGATACCCCATTTCTACAGGATTTTAATCAACCACATTACGAAACAAACGTTCTCATTAAGGTTTGTAATCGTTAAACTCACATATAAATCATATAAATCACTCTGGTTGACAATCAAGCTAAAGAATCTGATTCTGCCATGCTCTATATTTTAGATGTTTTACTTTCTCTTGTTTTTAACATATATGGTTGATAGGTAAGGGCGTGATTCCAAGAACCATGAAATGTTTTTATTTTTCTTGTATTTGATGTATGTTGTTGTTGTTTTTGTAAAGGCGATTGCAAGAACCATCTAGCTAGACAACGTCACAAGAGCGCAACTTTTACAGGAAGTAGAACTTCTTCGTCGAAAGAAAAAATTCAAATGAAATATGGATCTCAGCAGTGGATCCATTGTACAAATTGCTGGCATTGACGCTGCTCAGGTACTTATCACATCAATAAAATTCTTCTAATTCTTTTATTTTCACCTAGGAATTGTTTGCTGATCCAATAGTGGGAAAGCCTTCATGCCTCTGTCCTCAAACAGATTTTAAAATTTTCCTAATTTGTTTGTGTGTTTGTTTTCTTTTTCTTAACCTAATTGGTGAATTTGGATTTGTGATTAGGTTGATGTTGAGGTGTCCTTTGATCTTCCAAGGCTCGAAATTGCAGAGTTTGAAGATAACATGGGAGTAAATTAAAAAGCCGAATAGCTATGCAGCCGGATGGGATCAACTGCGAGGACTTTTGTTGGGCCATTTGGGCTGCTTGTTTTGGCTTCCATGGACTTGACTGAACGCACTGCTGTGTTTTTTCAGATGGTTCGATATAGAAAAGAATTGAAGTTATTAATGTGCAGTGACCAGAGTAGGTAGAACTTCATAAACATGATTGTAACAGCTTATTGATATGAATAAAACAATCCCAGAAAATAAAATAAAGCGTTAATCTTTGTCAAATTGTACTGCGAATGCTTGCAGGTTGTCTTTATAGAGCGACGTTGATAAGACAACATATGGGACTTTCGTGAATCATTTGGGTTTTTTTAACGAGAAGAGCCTTTCACTGCGTGTCCTGGTAATCTGTTTAACAGGAAAATTATGAAAATCCATATTTTTGTTTGTGAAGTGTATGATATTTTTTCCAAAAGTATTGATTTTCTTGAAAAGCTAAATGTAGCTCTTAAATTTCCACTACGAAATATTGGTTTATTGTTTTTTGTTGTTGTTGTTGCATGGTATTGATTGATTTTTCATTGTTTTTGCTGCTAATGAAGAAGATAACGTTATAATGGCGATGAAATGAAATGACAGGTTGATCATTCAATCATGGAGAGATTTGGAGAAAGGGGGAAAGCATGCATAACGGCTAGGGTTTATCCCACCCTCGCAATAAACGAAGACTCCCCTATCTACGTCTTCAACAATGACACCTCCTCTGTCACAGCTAGCAAATTTACTGCATGGGATATGGCTTCCTTCAGTCACAGCTCTCTGTAATTATAAAATAAAAGGGTTCTACTATATCTACTTATTGCAGTAAAATGTTTGCAATTAGTCAAATACTGGCTGGTTAGTTGGTGCCTAGTTTTCAAACGTTTATTATTATCAGATTCATTGTGGACTTTTGAATCATGATGGCTCAATTTGTGGAACGGTAATAAAGTTAGGAATCAAGATCTGCCTTTCAATGAGTGTTTAGCTGTAAAAAAGTTGAAGGAGTGTTTATGTGTAGGAGAACACTTTGGTCTTTTCAATAATGTTGTGGATTTTGGCTTTGGGTTGTTGGCCAATTTGCATCTTCCACTTTGGCTCAACACTGTTTTTTAAGCAGTGCAGATATGAATAATATAATTATGCAGTTTGGGAAAGGTTATTAGTTGGATAAGCTATCATGATATGTGGCATGCGGCATGATTATAGATAAAGCATTGCCTTACTCATTATTATACAAAGCACTTCCTTTCTTTTTATTAAAAAAAATTGACATATGTCCACGATGATCTATATTGTAAGGAACTTTTTGAAAAAAAAAATCTATTAAATTGTTTTGAATTCAATTTGCAGAGGTTGCTGCTCTCATCGACGGTTTGCAGAGGTCAGTTTGCTCAGTGCTGGTTGGTTGAGGGTTTGGTAGAATTTATTGTAATGATGACTAATTGCATTTTGTTTTTATTGCTATTCACTTGCTTGTGTGAATGTTTTTGTGGCTGCATGTAGGCAAGGACATTGTCTTTGAATTTTTTTTGGTGTCTATTAAATTTTAGAGTCCTTAGAGAACTCTGAGGTTTGGGGTTCACACTAATAACCTGTGCACATGAGGCTGAAAAGCGCGCTCAAGGAAGCTTTAGTGTACTGATAACAACTCCACCACAAATAATAGCACAACCTTAGTCCATCCCATGCTCTCTTACAATTGTACATTGATTTGATCCCTGCACGATACACACGTGTATCCTCGTTGGTTGTTAAATTGCATCATGTTTTCATTGATCGTCGTTTAAATTTGAAATTAAAAGGTTGATCATTGGTCGTTAAACCGCATCGTTGCTCGTTAAACTGCATCATGTTTTCATCGATCGCCGTTTAAATTTGAAATTAAAAGGTTGATCATTGGTCGTTAAACCGCATCATGTTTTCATGGATAATTTAAATTGATCGTCGAGCAGTAGTATACAAAGCTCCGCTTCACCCTTCATCCACATGTGCGTAAAACCTTAATTCAAACCTTTATTATGACATGAGAGTTTGGGCGGAGGCTCGCCCTAATTATTTTCTCCATGTGTAGAGCCTATGAGCGATGCAAGCTTTAGAGATTCTAGTATTTGGTATTTAGGTTGAGTTGTTGTTGTTGGGGTATCGGCAGAACCGCATGGTATAATTGTTGCACCTCTAGGAATATAAAAAATGTGCACTAACTGCCACTTCTGATAATAGGGCATTGTGTTTTGTTTCATATCTTCATCAACATCTACAGGTTTTGGTGTAACCGCAAAAGTTACATTATGCCGGAGGGGGGGTGTTGGAGTATCGGTACAACCGGATTGTATAACTGTCGCACCTCTTCTCTATTCTTGAACTTCTCCTGAGTTTGAAAAAACTAAAGAGGACTCGATGGTGGATGGTGTTTGACTTGATGGCATGTTCCATGTCTATGGTTAAGCTTTACTATTAATACGGTTTAACTTGCACTTGCTACTGTTGAAGATTAATTTCTCCTACCACTAATGTACTTTTACTCTATTTGGTAGTTAATGGCTATGTAGCTTCTTCAGGAAGCTATTAGGTAGAAAATTTTAGATCTAGAGATCATTCCCATTGTATAAATATATGTTTGTGGTTTAACAGAAATTGGAATGCTAAGTAGAGAGTGGGTTTATGTCACAACCCCCAATTTTTTCGCAAAAATTTAAAATTTTCGAGTTAACAATAAATGTTATAACCTGTGGTTTTTACTAACAGCTAATAGTTATCCTCAATATCAGTTAAGTAAGTGGTTTCTTAACAGTTTATTTTTCATAGCAGGATAAAAATCTTTTGTGTGATATCTGCTTTAGATTACTGATTAGCTCTTTTATGTCAGTAGGTGGAATCTACTTTTAGATCCGGGGCTTACTTAGCATTCGTGCTAATGCAGATGAATACTATTTCTTACAGGTTTTTACAAGTTTGATCAATCGAGTATATATATATTTTTAAAGATTTATTAATGTCAGCAGTATTTTAAATGCAAATTAAAAAGCTTAGTACAATAAGCTGCTAAACACTAGACAACTGCTGCAAGGTAAAATCATTTGATTTTCATCAGTTGTTCAGATAAACACGCTTAAAAGAAAGTGTAATGTCGGTATAGTATAATTGCGACTTTATCATTAGAATTTCAGTTATGTGAATTTCTTCTTTAGTCTAAGTGTTAAATAATACTCATAAGCAATTGTTTTACTTGACAATATTTTTGCAATATTATCTTGTCTTGCTTGTATAATCGTTTTCCCTTAAAAGTTATTTTTATAGGGTACTCATAGCCTATTCTCTTATAAACAGTAAGAACTTTTGAATATAGAAACTAAGACCATTAAGCTCTTCTACAAGAGCTTAAGGCTACCCATACTTTGTTCCTAAAGTTTAACTCTAAATTTTACTTACTTTTGAAAATGTAAAAGGATCGCCCTTTATCATATCATCAATTTTATCTCTATAACTATATTACTGTCCACTAGACAATTTGATGAACATAAAGCCAAAATGAAGTGCTCCCAAATATTAACAAGTAATGTCGCATAAACTATACGACATATTCTTATGATAATACCTTTATCTTTAAAAATGTACTACTCCATAGTTTTCGATGCTATAGGAGTTATCAATTCATTTATAACTATACATAAATGACTTGTTTGATGAGCCAATAATCTACAAAAGTTTGTTATTGTCACAAATTCAAATCTAGCCTTAACTTCTTGGCATTATTATAAGATACTTTCTATAAAAGTTAGACTTAGAAAATTTCCTAAATAAAAGGGTCTACTATACCCCAGCTCTAAAAATGAGTGGTATAACAGGGGTTAACTTACCATGCACTTAAATTCCAAACTTTATTGAGTTCAAGTTTTCAAGGTACAACTCAAGGGTCTTAAGCTTTGTTACTAGAGTTGCCATGGTCTTGTAATAGTTAATATGCATTCTAGAAAATTATATTAAAGACTTAACTAAGTCTTAATCTAAAATCTTAACATGTATCTTATGCTATCTAACTGATTAAGACTAAGTTAGAAAGTAGTTATGCCAACACTCAACACGTTATGATAATGTATAACATAAAACAATCTATGTTAAAGTAGTGAGGGTTTGGCATAATCCACGTCGGGTTTATGCTTATAATTACAAATGATTCAAAGCTTGGTCAACGTACATTCTTCTACATTAATTATTTGGTGATTAGGTGCTAATAATACATATTGATGATGATTAGAGTTTGGCTCCACATTATTGGGTTATTGATAAAGTTTTTACCCCGTGCTGTGAACACAAACAATAATATAATCTCCATGCAAGAACTATGGAACACGGCCCTCGTTTGTGGAATAAATTTAAAGATATGTGGAGCAATCATGTCCATGTGTGAAGCATATAAAATGCTCAGGAAAATTGACCTAAGGCATTGTTATTCCGCAGTTTATGCTGCTCCAAGGCTCGTCTTCCATGGCCGCCAATGTTCTCTTGGTTATTGCCACTTTAAACCTTGGCTTTGTGCTGTTTCCGTTCTCCAAGGAGTGGTTTTGATTGTTAAACTTCCTATGTCAGTCGTGTGGTTGTTCTTCATTTACTGTATGTGTTTCGCTGCCTGAAACCTTCTCCCCAACGTCTGTGTAGTTGGTGAATCTTCAGTTTTCTTCTTGGCTCTTCGTAGCTTGCTGCTGTGTGAGGTTTTCATGAGTTAATAGGTTCTCCACTGTGTCGTTTTAGGTGACAGTGCTTGCGATTCGGCTCACCTTACTCCTCGTGACAGGTAAAGATTACTTACATCCTTCTTCTATACTCAACAAGTTTTTAATAAGGAAATTTTTGTAAGCTTTTTACATGTAATAAGGTTGCTGACAAGGGTTTACACTTTGATGTAGGTGTTCATGGAGGTGTAGCTCGTACAGGGATAAAATACTACCCTTGCGCCAGTCGTGGCTCGTGGCTCCATTTTGGGTAAGCCCCGTGGTTTGAAGGATGGGTTCTCACCTTAGATGCAGTTGGGGTGGTCGTTGGTCTCACCCAGGGTTTGAATACCCTTTCTTGTTTCGCCACGAGTTAAACTGTGTTGTTTTTAAGCTGTTTACAGGTTATTATAATTATATTTTTAAAATCAAACCCTCGACAAGGTGATTGCACTTTGTAAGTGTAGTATTTTTGGTTGAAGCTTAGCTTCTCTGTCAGTTTTGGAAGTACACTAGTGAAGATAGATTCGCTGCAATATGTGTTTGATAGTTGGCCGTTGAGCCGTACTCTGTAAAGAATTAGGGTTTATACCCATTTTGAAAATTTAAGAAGATAAACTCTGTTTGAGTATTTATCCGGTTTTTATATGTTTAAATTTGAAAGATGTACTCACAACCGTGATGAAAATCTTGAATATTTGATGTAATTCGCCTGTTAGGGTTTGTTCTGTAAAACCCTTGTTTGGTTTATTTTACTCTTAAGTTGATAATTATATTGTTTTCTCTATTTTAGTTTATATGTCAGTAATGGCAATGTTTTTATGGCAATGTTTTTAGTTTTAAGGGCTTAAATTCCAATAATTAGATATATGTTGTCTTTAATAGGCTCTCTTTTCTTTTATAATTATGATTGCACCTGTTAGTAAATAATTTCTTTTTGAAATAAATTTACCTAAGTAATAACCTAGGTTACTATAGTACTAAAATTATTCAAAATTTATATTTCATTATTTGTCATTTATGCTCAATTCATGAGCTAGGGTTTTACTCCCTTTTTATTTTTAATAGGATAGTATTTTCCTATGGTATTACCTTGTAATTATTATTGCTGTATTCATAAATTATTATCCTATAATTGTTCTCTATTTTAAGAATAATAATAATATTTACATTTATAGTACTATTATTTAAGTAGTACATCTATTCCTAAGTTTATGTTAAATTTTAGTTATATAATGGTTATGACTAAAGTAGTCTGTAATAATTACATTAGTTTTATTTAAATTGTATCTGTGGATTACTTAAAATACAAAATTGAAGAACCTCCATACTTATCAGTGTTCTTTATATTTACACTATTCTACAGAATTATAATATAGTTTACAGTATGTACTTAACTCTAAGTTACTTATGTCCTTTAACTATTAAGCTCATCAAAGAATACTGTAATCTTTATCATATTATTTAATTATAGTTCAAATAGATACAGGAAAATTAAATATTACTAAAGGAAAAAGCTATCAGTAATATATTTATACCTATTCTTAACATGAAATATTAATATCCAGTTGATGAAACTAACTCTTCTATTTCTAAGTAAAAGTACAGTTTATGTAAATAAAGACTGTGTAGAAAATAATTGATAAAAGTCACCTACTGATGTCAGTCAGTACTATAAGTAAAATTCGGTATTAACCTGCTATTTGCACAGTCTATTTCTAATGACATGTCTGCAAACAAATTAATAATCTACTAAAAGGTAACATATCGTTACTCTGAACATGAGTATTCAATTCATTATAATCCTATCATACTTTATATTCTTAAGCAAACTACCTGTGCTAGAGTACGATCTGGATTACTCCAGATGGGGAAAAACACAGGTAGGATTTATCTTTCACCATAGTACAGATTTAGTCTAGAATAACTAAGAGGTTTTAACACATCATATCATAACATCATTCATTTACTAACCATACATAGAGATTAACTATAACACGGGAATTTAAAAGATAATGAAACCTGTCTTTAAAACTGGACGACAACAGTAATGGGAGGCCGTTCCTCCCTACCAACTCCTGGAGAGCGCTCAAACAGTGACTTCTCAGGACCCCCGAGCCTGTTCTGGTCTGCTTGGCTGGAATTAGGTGGAGCAAACAACAAAGTACCAGTCCTCAAACTCAATACCAACTCTGCATACTACAGTAATATCTTTCAGCTGCAAGCTGCACTAGATCAACTTCCTGCAGTTTACCCCTCAAACACCTTCCTTCAATTTTCGCTTTCCCAATAAATTCCTTGAAGTGCATTCACCTGAATGATTCTTCTCCTGGAATGAGCAGCCTCAGCTCTCTACATTGGGCATTTTTAATAAGATTGCCTAGGTCTTTTTGGGTTAGTTGTCATTACTTGAGCCACCTGCTCTGATCCCACTTTCTTGGGGGATCATGACCCCAAATGTAGGGAAGTTGCCACCTGCAACATAGGAAGTGTTTGAGGATGCTTCCACTTGTCTTTTTGCTCTCCACCTAGTTCCTTCCACCACTTGACCAGTAACACTCTTTTTAACAGCTCTCCCAGGCTGTTGTCTCCACTTTTATTTATTAAAAATTAAATATTTAGAATTACATTCCACATCCTTGACTCTACTGAGTCATCAGTTTCCACTTAGCATTAAATTTAACATAATGTTTGGGAATAATATAAAAAATAAAATAACATTATTTTACAAAATTGGGGCATGTGACAGTTTAGATCCTAAGCTATATTTCAGTTTATGTTTCTTTGTGTGGCAACTGTAGTTGAGTATCCCCTCTCCTTTAGGGATGATTTTAAGGAACCATATTTATTTAAAAGTGTATAAATGTTGGCAAATATTACGAATTCTTAAAACGACAACTATAAAATGATTAGCGATATTTTTCAAAAAAGATTTTAATTTCCAAGGATTTTATATCATTTATATAATAATTTGACGATTTTTAGGGTGAAAAAATTTTACCCCATCAAAATTGGGCAAAATAGGGCTTCAAAAAATGCAAAATGGCGAATCTTTTTTGGGATAAAAACATGGAAAAATAGCCCACTAGGATAAAATTCGCCCCTAAAATTATCCCTGCTCTCTTCCATTCTCAAGAGTTGCTTCAAGCCCTCCTTCAATTGGCGTCAGAGCATAGGTGAGGTATCCAAACCCCTTGTTTCATAATGCCACAGTAGTGGCTCTGTTGAGCGCGGTCGAGTCAATTGTCTCCTGCTTCCTGTTTGTTTTTTAGCTTACAGAAAATCGAGTTCGTTATTTAAGTATTTATCTAAGTGTAAATGTTTTGGCTATAGTTATGTTGCAAGATCAACTATCCTTTGGTTCGTGGTTTCATTTGAGTCTTGGAAAACAGTCCAGTGGAAATGTCGCTCCATAGGAGCATTCAAGGAATTAAAGTAAGTATTTTAGGTTGAAGTCTTGTTATCACGGATCTTGTAGTTTCCCCAATAGATGAATCCTATACAGGATGACGGAGGGGACAAGAAACCAAAGTTGTGACCTACGAAAACCCTAACCCCCAAATATGGATGGTTGTCATATCGGTTAGGTATTCCTTCACTTTATGCCACTGAATGGTCAAGTGACAATGGGGGAGACCCAATCTTATCATGAAATGATAGATCTACAACCAATCACCAGATCAAGCCCCAAAAAGTGAATACGTAAGGTGAGAGCTGGAAACCCTATATTTAAGGGATAAGCCACAATTTAAGGAGTATTCGAGTACGGGTGTTTAAGGATTATTGAAATGTTACTCGAATATATTAGATCATTGACTTAAAGAGTTTAAAATAGATCTAGGATTGGTGTGTTTGGACAAATGATCAGACCTAGGACCCTGGGGGAATTTAATCCAAAATATGGAAAATACCGAGGACGAGGTCGGTCTAATGAAATTAGGATTTCAACACACCTACTTAGGTAAAAGGATTGGACAATAAAATACCCAAGTGAAACCAGAACAAGAACAGAGGGAAATTGGCTAGCAGACCAAACATGGGTGTTTTCTCCCAGACTATAACTAGTGCCTGGAGATGGGAAGAGGAGTCCAAGATTGATGTATTTTAGGGAGAGGGGGTTTTTCAGCATGCCAAACAAAACCCTGATCGCCATATTTACCAATTCTCGGTGCCAATTGGTCCGGTGAACTTTTCCTATATCTAAGAAGGGTTTTTCAGTGAAAGTAATGATGGACAATGCATGTAGAAAATTAAAAGAGGGAGAATTTACCTATGAGACATACCTGGATATTGTAGATGATCTCAGAAGTGAGGAAGAATGATTATTTCTTGATCAAATGAATGTTTCTGGAGTGGATCTCGTGGTAGTTAAGATTCAACCAATCACCCTAGTGCCCCCTTCAGTTTGTCAAGTAAGAGAAAATCAAATGAGAAAGCAAATGAAGGAGATCTATAGAATAAGGAAAGAGCGAAAAGTAAAAATTCATAAGAAAGAGATACTCCGTAAACGGAACACCCAGGAGCCGGAACGATGGTGGGTTTCCCCATAAAACACCCTCTCTCTCCTAGCATGCCTCCTTCCCTGCAGATGAAATGGGTAAAGGAAAAAATGCAAGATATATCTCAAAGCACACTTAGTACATAAGAGCAACAATGCCAATCATCAAATCATTAACTCATTTACAAAATACACCAAGAGTACTCATGCAGACAAATCTTCTTTATTCAAATTCTGATGCCAGAGCTCGTGAATACAATGGAGGGGTCAGCTCTCTTAAATAGTTTGAGAGTGTGCCCACATTCTAACCAACTAGCTTCTGACAGTCGAGATTAAGACATCTTCGACGGTGGAGATAAAAATAGAAAGAACAATACATGGATCAATTGACTAAGTGAACCAAGGGGGCGCACTTTGCTCAAGGATGCCTATCCTAGGTGAAAGTCACAATATAACATAAAGTGTGACATAGTAATACATGAGAAGGGGTCACTAGGGGATTAATTCACCCTAGGACCCTTTACAACTTCATAATACATGATATAACAGTGAAATACATCATAGAGCAAAATCAAACATGAGAAGCGTATACCTAATCTCACCATATATACCAGTCTCCAACTAATAATCCCCTCTATAACTATGTGTACCAACTCTGATATGTTGCTCTGCTCCAATGAACTAGGCCATCACTGAAATCATCTCAATGGAATACTCAATCTTATTCTTGGCAAGGAAAATTTGATGAACAAGGCTCTGGGATGGCTGCTGCTATAATGATCCATGCTAATACCCCATGCGAAAAATAGCCCGGAATAGAATAAAAGATAATTTTGTACGCTGCATCATGGTAGCCCAGCTGCAAAATGTATATGTGATAAGAAGTCCTAAGTTATGGGTGTAGAAGCTGGTTGGTTTAGTTTCATCACATGTATGCGCATGGTGCACTAATGTAGCATTGTATGAATGTTTTTACAAGTGGGAAAATAGTCTCAGAAATGGTAGATTCTATCTTTGAATTTTGCGGTGAAGGAGAGTTCTTATGCATTTTCCCGCATGTGATCCATTAATCCCTTAAACTAGGGGGCAGAGGAAAAAGCTATTAAGAAATATAAGCGCAACAGTTTGGGGTTGAGCCATCATACTTCTATCATGGCACTTTCTAAAGTTTTGTTGTACTAAGAAACCATTCTCGATGGGTTTCTATAAATCTCGTGCAAACTGAGTACTCTTGTTAGATTTCTGTGTAAGTTGGATCTTCCATTGCATAGAGAGAAATGATTTTTTATATTGGTTGGTTGAGCATGTGCTCCAATAGATTGAATATCGGTGTTTTCTTCCTGATGTATTTGCTTGGATGCCAAGCTTGTGAAGCCTCCATTGCAACTGTAGTGAGATAAAGGGACATTCGTCAGTGGGACAAAGAGATTTCGTCATTTTATTTTCTGTTTTTTTTAAGGCTTGTTTAATCTGTGTGACTGCTGGTTGATCTTGTTGTTGGGAATGAGCTCTCACATAAGTAGTGAACATGTTTGGTGAAACCACTCTGTAGCCAAAGCTCGTAAGTGTTATTTTTTATTGTGGTGTCGATGGTTTTGTGTTTGTGAAAGCAAGGAATGAGCATCTATAGTTATCTGTTAAGCATCCTGGTGATTTGATCTAGTAGGCCCATGATCCTCTTACGTTTGGTAATCCTTTGTCAATCCGAAATCAATTATATCCCTGCAATCTCCCTTTAATTTGACTATTTGTGATATTTGTTGGTCGAGTGATTTAAAAAGGTCAAAGGCTTCGGGTTAGGTGTTTCAAAGAGAAGGTTGTAGACAAAGCAACCATGTTTGAATTAAGGGGGAGAAGACCCGTCGAAGATCAACCTTGAAAGTGGAAAGAAGTCGAAGCTCAAGAAGAAGAAGCAGTAAAAAAATTCAACAGTTTCCATAAGAGATAAGGGTGAAACTGCGGTTATGTTTTTTTTGAAATGTAAGCCTAGCTAAGACTTTAGACCAGCAAGCGATGATGTTTTTTTTAAGCTGGACAATGATGATTTTTGTAAGATGTGATGTTAAGTTGTAATAATGGTTGTATAAATTAAAGGGAAGTGTTGGTGATTAATTTCTCCTGACACTCAAGTACTTTTACATGGTTTGGTAGTTGAAGCAATGAATGTCTACGCTAATGGTTATGTAGCTTCTTGAGGAAGCTACCAAGCATAAAATTCTAGATCTGGATCTTTCCAGAGATCATTTCCATTGTATAAATATATATTTGTGGTTTAATAGAAATTGGATTGTTGAGTAAAGAGTGGGTTTAGACTCTAAGCTTTGTTTCAGTTTATGTTTCTCTTTGTGATAGCCGTAGTTGTGTATTCCCTCTCCTTAATTCCCAAGAGTTGGTTCAAGCTCTCCTTCAATAGTTATTTTTCTATTGATGATAGCTTCATAGCCCCTCTATAAATGCCCTTTTTCCCTCCTTGGCTACTAGTCTTTTTTCCAAATTTTAAGATTTAACTTCACATTCAAGGGGTCTATCAATTTCAAATCAAAGGATTATAAACTTGCAAGCCCCATCTATATCATCGCACTTCATTAGATCCTACACATAACAATGCTCTTGTCCACTCACCATCCCTTCACATGAGAGTGCCCCCTTCATACTTTTATTCATGCATAACTCCATAATCATCCTTTATGTCGGTTACAACACTAGACATTAATATCCATATGTTCATAAAATGTGATATCGATTGCATATGAGATACCTTGATAACTATGCTTCATATAATCCACATACAATCTTCCATATAATTTCTAACTAGACAATATGAACAATTCTGATTTATTTTTCAAATAATTAATATGGAGTAAGAAACTATGAAGGAACCATAGCTTAAACCTTATGTGGAATTCTCTCCAAGGTTTCAATGCTTAGCGGAATCATTTTGATTGCCTAAGTTGAATTTGTGATCTCTACGACGATATGCATCCTATTGTTTGATTCAAGAAAAATAATATTTATAAAACGACTTTGCTTACAAAATAATCCCTTAAACCCATCTATCTTTAAATTGGTATGTTAGGAGCTCTCTTCGACTCAATGAATGGTAGTGTTAGATATCATTAGTGTATTTATGTTGTGACACTTGTTTAAAACCCTCCAATATGGTATTGCTATGGAAATTATGGTGACTCTCTTTGAGAGTGATGATTATCCTATCTTTGGTAATCACATGTGGGCTCTTTCCAACTTATTGTGGTGGCTCAATTAAAATTTCTTCAACAATACATGCTTTTTATATATGCTTTAATTCTTGATACAACCACCTCAAATATTTGACATAACTGCTCTATATGTTCAATTAAATATCCACTACTCCTTATATTTCCAACTTTGTCTCTTCTTTTTATTGTGTAGCTTCCCATCTTTAATAAAGTAGCATCAACATATATGACAATATATTCACATCTCAACACTCTCATGTTCTTTATTTTTCCAAAACCTATGATGCAATTGATTTTGAAATTGATTTGAACTTTTTCACATTTTTTCCAAAACCTATTGATTTTGAACTTTTTTACAAATAACTGTGAGTTTCACTATTTCAAGCTCATAGGGTTAGTATCGACTATGACACCATGTTAGTTGTTCATTATTTCAGGCACCATATTATCGATATGAACGTGGTCAAACATAAATAAATACTGCAACTAGCCCATAATTATAGATAGGTTGGTGAAAAGTGATAGCTAAATCCCCATAGGTCACCAATTCAAATCCTATAGGTTAGAGATTAAGAATAAAAGCCATCCGAAACGTGGCATACTCTCCTTCACTTGTGAAGGTAGGCTCATTATTTTATTTATTAGATAGAGAAAACGGGACACCACCTACCTCAATGGGATAGTTTTTATTAATTGAGAGTTGAGTGATAAATTAAAGTTTGCCCATAGTGGAGGGCTTGGGATATTGACACAAAGAGCTCTTTGTGTCTCCTTTTCTCTACCTAATAAAATATTAAACCTACTTTCCATGTTACCTCTTATTTCTAACTAAGAAAATATATTTTAGCCTTGTTTCAAATGGCTTTTATTCTTTAACTCTAACCTATAATCCATAGGATTTGAACTAATAACCTATAAAAACTTAACTACCACTTTTCACCAACCCATTTACAATTATGGGCTAGCTACATGTTTATATCCGCATCGATAATATATTGCCCAAAATTGTGGACACCTAACATGGTATCATAGTCGATGGCTTATAATAGTGGAACCCACAAATATTTGTGAAAAAGTTCAAATCAATTGCATCATAGATAAAGGAAAAATGAAGAACTTGAGAGCGCTGAGACGTGAATGTGTAGTCATACATGTTAAGGGCACTGTTTAAAGATGGGAAGCTACCACATTAAAAAGAAGAGACAAAGCTGAAAATATAAGAGCTACCACATCAAAAAGAAGAGACAGAGCTGAATATATAAAGCAGTCACGTCAAATATTTGAGGTTGTTGTATCAAGAATTGAATATATAAAGCAGCACCTATTGTTGAAGAAATTTAAAATAGAGCCACCACAACAAGCTGGAAAGAACCCACATGTGATTACCATGGAAAGGATAATGAGCGCATCCGAATGACGTCACCACGCAGCCACCCATCGATGGGTTAACAACGATAAAATATAAATTTATGTTTTGCTGGAAGGGTGTTTGACATGCTATTTTTTATTTTCTATTAAAAATTTGAAAATCACTTCCACTTGTAAAAGTTATAAGATATCTGACCAATTGATTTAATTTGCCCATTTTCTATAATAATATTTTTAATTAACTTCAAAACAATTTAATAGAAATTTTTTTTCCACCGGAAAAAAAGTTCCTTACTGTATAGACAATACGTGGACATATGCCAATTTTTTTTAATGGAAGGAAAGGAAGTGCTTGAGACAGACACTGCTTTATCCAGAATCATGCCACATATCAGTTATACCTTATCCAACGAATAGCCATTCCCTAAACTGCATAATTATATTATTCATATCCTGCAGTGCTTAACAAACAGTGTTCAGCCAAAGTGGAAGATGCAAATTGGCCAACAACCCAAAGCCAAAATCCACAACAGTACTCCTTAAAAAGCAGATCCTGATTCAAACTTTGTTACCGTTCCACCACTGATCAAGATTGAGCCATCATGACCCAAAATTCCACAGCGAATTCCACAATGCATAGAGCGATTAACTGATCACCTGATCACCTGAACAGACGACTTGTCCATATAGCGGACATGACAAACAGCTGAGCCAGTAGTTGACTAATTGCAAACATTTTACTACAATTATACGTAGAGATAGTAGAACCCATATATTTTATTACAGAGATCTGTGATTGAAAGAAGCCATATCCCATGCAGTAAATTTGCTGGCCGTGACAGAGGAGGTGCCGTTGTTGAAGACGTAGAGACGGGAGTCTTCGTTTATTGCGAGGGTGGGATAAACCCTAGCCGTTATGCACGCTTTCCCCCCTTGTCCAAAGCTCTCCACGATTGAATGATCAACCTGTCAAAATGTTTTGTGAAAATGTTCATAAAAAATAAAAGCTCTGTAAAAAGAAAAACATCTTTATAAATCTCCAAAATTTATATGCAACCACAATACATATGAATCCATAGTTTACAGTATTAATATAAATTTTATTTAACCGCCCATTCATTTAGTCCCATAAATTTTATTGGTCGCAAAACTTTCTATTAAAACAATAAGGGAAGACATTTAGCTTTTCAAAAAAACTCAGTACTTTTGATAAAATCGTACGCTCCACAGACAAAAAAAACATATGGATTTTCAAAATTTTCCAGCTTACCAGGACTCGCAGTGAAACGCTCTTCTCGTTGAAAGAACCCATATGATTCACGAAAGTTCCATATGTTGTCTTATCAACGTCGCTCTGTAAAGACGACCTGCAAACATTCACACAATTTGACAAATATTAACGTTGTATTTTATTTTCTGGGATTGATTTATTCAGATCAATAAGTTACAATGTCTATGAAGTTCTACCTGCTCTGGTCACTGCACATTAATAGCTTCAATTCGTTTCTATATCGAACCATCTGAAAAAACACAGCAGTACGTTCAGTCAAGTCCATGGAAGCCAAAACAAGCAGCCCAAATGGCCCAACAGCAGTCCTCGCAGTTGAGCCCATCAGGCTGCACAGCTGTTCGGCTGTCGAATTTACTCCAATCTTATCTTCAAACTCTGCGATTTCGAGCCTTGGGAGATCAAAGGACAGCTCAACATCAACCTAATCACAAATCCAAATTCACCAATTCAGTCAAGAAAAAGAAAAGA
>LPNX010600716.1:459400-489224 GCA_001517045.1 Pseudotsuga menziesii | reverse complement strand
ATAAAATTAAAATTAAAATTAAATTTAATCCACTTTAATAATTTGAAATTGTAAATGTTTTTAAATAGTTCGTTACCAATGGTCCACTTCCACTTTTGAGTAGAAATTATTTTCTTAATATTTGTGAAATTATGAATCGAACTCTACATTATCTTAAAAGCGGGAAATTATTTTTCAAGATTTGTTGAAGTATGAAACAAAGTGTACATTTTATCGTGGTCCTATTAGAGAGTGGCAGACATGATAGTGGATATTACTTTTGAAGACTTGTGGAACTATGAATGTCGTGGTCAACATCGAATTAGGGTCATAATTGATAAGTGATAAGTATAGAGAAAAGGTTTGCCATTGAACGACAACACGTAGATGGTATTTGAGAGCGTTATATAGAGTTGTTCTTTTATTGCATTATTATTTTAATACATTTAGATACTTTTGAAAGAAAAAAAATCGTTCAATGGAATCCCCTTACCATTATGTTAAAATCGTTCAATGTCTGTGTAGCAATGGTTCTCATTGGGTGTTTTAAAGGCTTCCACCAAGAAGTACATATAGTAAATTGTTATAGTTCCTATAATGTTAAGCTTTCTTAATTTTTTAGATGATATTTTAAAACAATTTTATTTGTAAGATTACTTAAAGAACAACAAGCATAGAAACATAAAGAACACATAATTTTTTCAAGGAAACTATAAGGGAGAAAAACCACACAAAACTTCTTCAATATGGAACTCAACCAGAGCAGTGTTAAACCCAAACAACTGCTTATCTCTTCATCTTGACACACGTGTTCTTCTCTCACTTGCAAGCTTGCTTGAGTGAGTGTGTTCAAATGAAGGGGAGCGCCTCCCTATTTATATTTGTCACTTGACTTGTCCTAGCACCCAATAAGGTCGACTTGTCTAACTGACAGGGCCAACTTGTCTAGAAAGAGACCAAAAATAACATTTATTAAAATGACACTTGAGTACTATTGACCCGACTTACATCTGTAGGTTTACATTGATTCTTTCAATGACTCTTACATAACCAAACTCATCTCCTGATGGAGGAATACAATCAATACACCTGGAATGTCTTCTGAAGTTACAATACTTTAACACTCCCTCTTGACTAGGAATATATTCAACCAAGGTAGAAACTACTACCACAACTGTACATCTGAATGGTGAGTCTCTATATGTCATAGGAATTTTTGGAACACCATCATACATCTTCACCATTGATCTTAGCTGGATCATCTTCTGCAACCTCAGTATGCAAATATTGAATCATTTTATATAGGTACTAGATCATCTTCTGTCACATCAGTATGTGGATACTGAATCATCTTCTACAACATCGGTATGTGGATATTGAATCATCTTCTGTGTATACTGGATCATCTTCTGCAACATTAGTATGTGAATACTAAATCATCTTCTGCCAACATCAGTATGTAGATACTAAAACATCATTTGCTACATCAGTATGTAAATACTGAAACATCATCTGCAACATCAGTATGTAAATATTGAGACATCAATAGCAACATCATTAGCATGTTAGTGCTAAAAACAACATCATCAATCAATGCTAGATCATCAACATAGAGATGTTGGAACGTCGTCATCATCATTAGTATAGAAATACTAAAACAAACTCATCAACAGTCATCACAACAATCATTAGTATGAAAATACTGAACCTTCTACATCAGTATAGGAATATTGAAACTATCTCAGCAATCATCTCAACAATCATCTCAACAATCATCAGTATAACAATATTGAACTTGCTACATCAGTATAGGAATACTGAAACTACCTCAGCAATCATCTCAACAATCATCAGTATAACAATACGGAACCTGCTACATCAATATAGGAATATTGAAACTATCTCAACAATCATCTTAGCAATCATCAGTATAACAATACTAAACTTGCTACATCCGTATAGGAATACTGAAACAATATCAACAATCATCAATATAACAATACTGAACCTGCTACATCAGTATATGAATACTAAAACTATCTCAACAATCATCAGTATAACAATGTTGAAACCACATCTTGCCACTAACTCTCGAAGTAGTTTCTTAGTGAGTTCTCTGGTAGACCCATCCAAGCATTTTGTCTAACTTACTAACCTTTTCGCTTCAACAAGCCTAGTTAGACATATGGATCATCTTCTTGGGGACCAACAATTCTTGTTCTATATTACTAACCCACTTGGGTTAAACTAGTCTAGCTAGACATACTAATCACCCTAGGATCAACAGGCCTAGTCTGACTTACTAACCCTTTCGGGTCAACAAGCCTAGCCATACTTACCCTACTCTAGGCTAATATAACACCATTGCATCCTTCTACCATCTACCGCCACTCCCTCTCTCGAGATAGGTCCTTTCAGAGTACACCAATCTTGTCTCGAAAGTATTCAAAATTTACACGAGACAGAGGATTAGTCAACACATCTTCCACTTGTTCCTTTATAGAAAGATACTTGACCTTTACAGCTCCCTTCCGAACCATATCCCAGATGTAATGATATCTAACTTCGATATATTTCGTCTTGTCATGAAATATTGGTTTTATTGTCATCTTAATACAACTCTGATTATCACAAAGGATATCAACAACATATATATATATGCATCAAAAAACCGTCCAACATCTTGCGAAGCCATACTGCTTCGTTACAAGCTGAACATGCTGCAATGTATCCAGCTTCTGTTGTGCTAAGTATAATATTGGTTTTCTTTCTACTGAACCATTAGATCATGCCTGATCCCAAACTGAAACAACATCCTAAAGTGCTCTTTCTATTTTTAGTACTTCCTTACCAATATGAATCTGTAAATCCATGTAATCTGATCTTGCCATTTGATGCATATCTGAGACCATAGTCTAAAGTCCCCTTTAGATATCTCATCACATGTTTTTCTCTAACAAGATGAATATGTTTAGGATTCACCATATATTGACTCAGAGTTTTTACAACAAAACATATTTTTGGTCTTGTATTGGTTAACTGCATCAGAGAACCAATAATATGTCTATATAGGGTGCCATCGATTGCTTCTGAAGTGTCACCATTCAATAGTTTCAAATTTGTTGTCATCGGAATAGTCATAGAATTGCAATCTATCATCTCAAATATTTTTAGGATTTCTACTGCATATTTTCCTTGGTTTAGGAAAATATCGTCTGGATACTGTCATACTTCAAGACCTAGAAAATAGTGCATCATTCCAAGGTCTTTCATCTCAAATTCTGGATCAAGCTTCTTCTTCCATTCGTTGATGGGTGTATCTTCTCCTGTAAAGAATAGATCATCTACATATAGTAGAAATATCATAAGTCCATCACCCTCAACATTATAGTAGAGGTTGGAATATGAATTGCTCTTAGTAAATCCTAAACTCATCAAGAATCCATCAATTCTTCCATACCATGGTCTAGGTGCTTGATTTAACCCATACAATGCCTTCTTGAGTATACATACATGAGTTCGTTGATCATTAGTCTCGAAACCTTGCGGTTGTTCGATATATACTTCTTCTTCTATCAATCCATTTAGAAAGTTTTTCTTTACATCCGTCTAATGTAACTTGCACTTCATATTGTATGCCAAGGAAAGGATGGTTCTAATTGAGGTGTACCTAGCTAATGGTGCAAAGGTTTCCTTGTAGTCGATTCCTTCCTTCTGGGAGAATTCGCTAGCTACGAATCTTGACTTGTACTTTTCTATACTACCATATGCTGAGTTTTTTGACTTGAAGATCCATTTCGAGGATACCACTAACTTGTATTTTGGTCTTGGTACTATTTCCCATACATCATTCTTTATAATGGATTGGTATTCCTCAACCATTGCATCAACCCATTCTTTTTGTTTTGTTGTTTCTTCAAAACATGTTGGTTCTTTATCAACGAGATCACACATCAAATATACATAACTAGGGTGTGGTTTATGCTTCTTTCTTTCTCTAATGGTTCCTTCCGAGACACCATATCTTTTTGCTTCTTCGATTACTTCATAAGCCCAGGTAGGTTTTCTCTTTCGTGAGATCATTTCACTGGGACATTCTTCAAGTCTCTGAGGTTCTGTCATGTCACGATCCTTAGGCATCTGATCTTCTTCTTTGTTCCTAACTAGTTTAGTACCTTCTTCATCTCTAACAGTTTCATGCTCCTCTTCATATTCCTCGTCTTTCTTTGATTTGTTGAAAGTTGTATCTTCGTCAAAGGTGACATCTGCGGCTTAATTCAATTTGATGATATCATGGGATATAGATTCAATAAGATTTGATTGCTCACTATATCCTACAAACATACCGTTCTTTCCTAAAGGATTTAACTTTGATCTTTTCCCCTTGGGAATGTGTATGTATACTGGACAACCAAATATCTTTAGGTGGCTTACTTCATGCTTTTATCCGGTAAACATCTCTTCTGGAGTTTTGTTCCCAAAGGTACATTGGGAGATTCTATTTTGTACATATATTGTTGTTGTGGCTACTTCTGCCCATAGGTACATAGGTAGTTCTTGATCATGTATCATATTTTTCACAACTTCCATGATAGATCTATTATTTCTTTCTACCACACCATTTTGTTGTGGATTATAGGGAATGGTAAGCTCCCTCTTAATCCTAGCTTCTTTGCAATACTCATTGAATTCACTTGATTTGAATTCTCCTCCATTATTTGATCTTAAGATCTTGATCCTATTTTCAGAGAGGTTTTCTACCAGGGCCTTAAACTCTTTGAATCTTTCAAACACTTCATCTTTCTTCTTTAGGAAATATATCTAAGTTTTGCAGGAGTAGTCATCAATAAAGGAAGCATAGTAAATATACCCGCTTAATGAAGTAGTTTGCATTGGCCCACATATATCTGAATGAATAATATCTAAGATACCTTTTGTCTTGTTATCATTGTTTGGATAGGGGTTTTGTTGCTGCTGCAACCACCTCCCCAAAATTTTGTGATTTTGGCCCCCCCCTTCAATTTCTTAGTGTTAATTTTTTCTCTCTAAAGAGTTTTTATGACTTGGTCGATTTTTGCATTGTTTTGAAAGTCCTCTATTTGAAGTTTTGAAACTTGGATTTTTTATCCGACACATTAGGTGAACTCATTGATTCGGGTCGATGCATCAGAGAAGTTCATCTTTTTCACCCGTTTATTGCCTGTTGTTTTTACTTTTGGAAATATTTTTTGATTTTGTCGATACATCGGCGGCACTCAGGTATTTGAACCGATCCTCTCTGCTAGGATTTACTTTTCTTGCCAATTGTTTGTTAATAGCTTTTGTTGAAGCTTTGTCGGTTCATCTCATTAAATTTTTCTGATGTGTCGGGCCATTTTGAATATTCGAGCCGACGGCATCTAGAGGTTTATTTTTCTTTGCCACTAGCTGCACGTCGCAAACTCTCTATAAGTTTTCTAACGGATATTTTGTGGGATTTTTCCCCGATGGAATCGATAGGACTTAGCTTTGTCAACCAATGCATACGGTCGTGCTCGTCATTTGCAACCGATGAACTTTGGAGTTTTTCAACCGATAGAGTCCGTGGTTTTTTTTTATTGAGTAGTCGCAACGGAAATCAGAAGAACACCAGTTGTGGAACTGATGTCATCGCAGGAAGACTTGTTTTTCACTACCAACGATTTTTAGAAGGGCCTGCCGATAGGTTTTTCTGTGGCAGGAGAGTCATTTCCTACCCGATAAGGTCGGATCCTCTCTGCGAGTATACCCGAAACTATCAGTTTCTCTTCATTTTGTCTGTTGATGCAGGGATTTTGGTCGATACATTTTAAAGGTTGGGCACCAATGGAGTTTTTCCCGTGGTCATTTAATCACTCCCCCATGACATTCAATGATGTTTATGGTGGTGGCTTTATAAACCGGAAAGGGTATATTTTACGGTCATTTTCATTACCGTTTGAAACGCTTGTTTTTTTCTCTACCGTCTGGACCATTCCAGACTGTTGAGAGCCAATAGGATTTTCACTAACTGCGCAAGTTTTTCTCATCGACCACCAAGTCGAACCTGCCATGTAGGATTCATGACCCATATTTCTTGTTTTTCTTGCTATGTTTTAATTGGGTATCTATTAGGGTTTTGTCTTACGGAGTTAGGGTTTTTTTGGGGTCTCGACATTTAGATTCTTATCTAGACTTATAAGAAAACCGGTTGCCAAGTTTGCAAACCTAATGAGTTCCCATTCCTATTGGTTGTCTCACATAGTGAGCCATGCTCTCAATTGTTATGATCATGACTGGGGGTTTTTCCTTATTTGCTCTGCCTTACTTTCCCTGTATGCTCAATCTGTGAGCGTTGAGATGCCAGATCTGTCCATTGGCAAGGCGTACATTTGAGCATTTCTCCAACTGGTCCGCCTTTGGTTCAGGTTACTATGCAGTGAAGGGTTGGGGTTTCACCGTTGGCCAACGTAGGGCATGGAGAAATTTTCCCAGTTTTTTGTTAAGGTTCAAGCTCGACTGCTATGCCGGAGCCATTAAGCCTCCATGGGGTTTCTTTTTTTCGTGGGTAGAGCCCTTGGCATGTTGTTGTAGATTAAAGTGTGGATAAAGGTCAGTAAGAGAGTCGTGGATGATCTTTCATTTTAAAAGCATGAGTTCTAGAATCCATGCTTGATGAAGTTGGCTGAACGTTTCGAGTATGATTGGGTAAAGGATTTTTATTGAATTTGCTTAGGCATACCCATCATTCTGCATGTTTGATAATAGTAGTACATCTATGTATCTTATTGGTAATGCATGCATGCTACTAGACCATGATATATTTTAATATAGTCTTTTGTGTGTTTGTCTTGTAGCTTCCATCTTTATATAACATCATGCCCAAGAAAGGGAAGAAAAAGGCTCAGACCGCAGACGGTGATTCAAAGGTAGAAATTATATCCAAGTGTGAAATAATCTATGAATATACAAAGGCTATCACCGAGATTGAACCTGAATTCATATGGGGTCAAATCTATTAGATGATCAAGTACCAAGAGGTTCTAGAAGCCGGCCTTGAAGACATACCAGTGTATGCCAATATAATGAAATATGCTATAATGAAAGTCTCTACGCGACCAGAAATATTCCCATGTGCCGAAGTAATTGGTTGGATTCTACCACTGGCCGATACAAGTGCCATGATCCTAGCAAATACAAAAAAGCAAGGTTTTTCTACTTACAACCCTGCGTATATCATGAAGACTGTAAGCTACCCACACCGCATATTTACATGAAAGATAAATGGATGAAGGAGCTAGACTTAAATGTGTTTGATTGTGTCAAGAAGATAATGGTCTCTGGGAAGCAGTTCTGCCAAAAAATTCAGGGGAATATGAGACCACAAATCTATGCACCCCGCATCGCCTCATAGCCCTAATGTTAAACCGAATATTCGGACGGTAGAAAAATTTACAAGATAATATGGATACCCTTGATATATTATGTAGCTATGCAGGGTACTGTTTTCAGCTGGGCTGACATTGTGTCACACAACCTATCTTTATGCATAGTTTCATCACTTGGGGGTCTGACTGAGAGGAAGTCATAATTCTATATGATCTATTTCTTAATTGACGGCATCCTGTGCACTCATTATTTCTCACCACTAAACTACAAATGGGAGCCTACCAGGACTCCCATCTACTCTGCATATCAAATATTATGGGCGCATAGGTATCATAGTTTCTATAAGAGCATCTGTGAAAATGTTTTGATGCCACTATACAAGCTAAATTTTCTTGAAGAGTGTAACTGCATGTCAGAGGAAGCATTATAGGTTGTAGTAGAATATGGGGAGTTTTTAGTCTCCAAGGAGGGTCTATATTTAAGAATGTATGGGGGATCCAAAGCTCCTTCATTGCTACCAAAGTATGCCGCTGATTATGTTGTTCACAAATAAGTAGTAAGGCAGCTATATATAGATGGGATTGGGAATTTTCTATTTTATAGTAAGAAAGTCATCTATCCTCCACTACCCTTCTATATTAGTAGCTGTAAATTTTCCAAGGTAAAAAGTGCTCTTGATTTTGTTAAAGAATTCGAGAACTTTCATTTTGGATAAAAGAGTTTTCACATAAACGATGCGTGGGACAAAGTGGCAAAATATTGCGCATATGTGGGAGTACACTTTGAATACTCCCATCATTTTGATAAGGATGAAGCAGTATATGGCAATGCATGTAAAATGATCACACTAAACAAAATGTTCAAGAAAAAGATCACAACCACAGGAGGTAAGGGCACCAGCATTCACGCCTCTGAACAACAGATACAAGAAAAAGAGGTTGCATAGAAAGGTTAATGTAGGAGGCGGAGAAGATTAGCTGAGGAAGCACAGAAGCAGAAAAAAGAAGAGGAACAAAGACAGAGAGATGAAGAAGTACAAAAGAAGAAAGAAGAAGAAGAAATAAAGCTTAAGGAAGTAGGTGACAGAGAAAGGGAAGAGACAGAAAAGGCAACTGAAGAGCTTAAAAGGAATGAACAATAGGATCAAGACTGGGAAAATCTAGAGCAAGACCTAGTTCATGATAATTCAATTGACAATTATTTTATTCTGTCAAGTATCACAATGACAGGGAACCTAGCTCCCTCGGTGGAACTTAGATTGATAGGTTTTATTCCATCCTGGGAGAGGCTGTAGCAAATCTAGACACAATATTTTTTGACCCAGGTAAGAAGAGAATTGTGAGAAGAAAAGAAAAGAGGATGAAAATGGGTGATCAACCTGTGGCGGTCATGGTGATTGAGGATACAGTTATGCATAAGACAGATGAAGAACCTCGACTTCTCATGATGGCAGGCATAGCAGAAGCCCAAGCCAATGCAGTTAATGTCAGTAAGATGGTCGATGATGCCGATTAGTATAAATAAAAGATGCCCCAAATCGGAAATAAACCTTGAGAAAAGAGAGAGGTGAGGGACAAGTATTAAAAAGGAAATACGACGATACTTTGTTAGAGTTTGAGAAACTCAAGGAAGCATATCAGATTTTGGAAGCAGACAAAGATGGATTAACACTATCGGTTGTAAACATTGAAGGTGAAAAGAGACATCTTGAAAGCAAGGTTTTGGAACTAGAGGAATAGTTCAAGGTGGCCAAAGAAAATCAGATTGACATCACTCCATTCCACAGAAAAGCATGCTTAATGCAAAATAAGACACACGGCCAGGTTCATCTAAAGTTGGTCGAAGAACTATATTGAATCAAGCAAATAGAGGTCAGGCTAAAGGAAATAATAGATAACTCATTAGAGTTCAAGAAAGGGGTATCAGAAGCTGCATAACTAATTCAAAGTAAGCTAATTTGGATGGAAACCAATCCAGTTCTTCCAAACCACCTACCCCAGAAAACAACAGCAGGGTAAAAAATGGAGTTGGAAATTTTAGATCTTAGTTGCAAGGCCGTAGTAATATTGCACACCGCAATCAATAAGACGATGGAGAAATGTAAAGAGTTTTACATGAAAATGAGCGCAACATATAACAGATGCCAAGCTTCGACAACTATGCAGATTCAAGAATTCCTGGACAAAGAGAAACATTTGAAGAACCTACGACACAAGTTGCAGGAAGATGAGCAAAATGTCCAAAAGGTTGAGAGAATTAATGAAGAAGTCATCGGGACTTGGGTTGCGCAGGCCTCGATGCATAAATATATTTTAGATTAATGTTTAATGCAGGTCCGACCAAAGGTAAAGGAGATCGAATCACATCTTTCCAAGAACGAATTGACTGCACACATATTATGTCACATGCCCCAATTTTGAAAAAATAATATTATCTTATTTGATTTTATTTAAAGACATTATGTTAAATTTTATGCTAAGTTGTAATTTATGACTCAGCAAAGTCAAGGATATTGAATGTAATTCTGAATATTTTAATTATAAATAAATAAAAGTGGAGACAACAACTTAGGAGAGCTGTTAAAAGAGTGTTTATTGGTCAAGTTGGTGGAGGAGACTGGGTGGAGAGAAAACAGACATGTGGCAGCATCCTCAAGCACTTCCAACTATTGCAGGTGGCAACCTCCCTACATTGGCATCATGATCCCCCAAGAAAGTGGGATCAGAGCAGGTGGCTCAATTAATGACAACTGACCCAAACGACCTAGGCAATCTTTATAAAAATTCCCATTGAAGAGAGCTGAGGCTGCTCATTCTAGAGAAGTGTTCATTTAGGTGAATGTACTTCAGAGAAATTCAATGGCAAGGGAATTTGTGGAAAGAGTTTTGAGGGGTTAACTGCTAAGTGATCTAGTGCAACTTTTCAGCTGAAGGATCTTACTGTTGAGTGCAGAGTGATTACTGAGTCATTGGACTAGTTTATTGTTTGCTTGCTCCACTAGTTCTCAGCCAAGGAGACCAGGAACAGGCTCGGGGGTCCTGAGGAAGCGTTGTTTGGGCGCTCTCTAGGAGTTGGTAGGGAGGAACGCCCCCCTAACGCTGTTGTTGTCTAGCTTAATCAGGTTCTATAGTATTTTTGTTTTACTATGCTAGATGGTTAAATATGAGTATGGCTGATTAATGAATGTTAAATGTTTAGTTGTGAACTGTTAGAGTTAGTAATATTTTAGTTTATTGAAAGATTGAATCTGAAATAGATGGAAAATATTTCTAAGCTGTGTTTTTCCACATCTGGAAGGACTAGACTGTACTCCAGCACAGGCAATGTATTTAAATTAGATGAAGGAAATGAGAAGAAACTGAAATGAATAGATTTAAAATGCATTTCATAATAGCAAAGTAATGTATTGCAGTATTTAGGTATTTAACCTGGTTATCTATGTTATTTGTTTATGTAAATGATACGGTCATAATAGTGATCATCTTAAAAGATGTGTATTATTTATACTTGGACTGTCAAATTGGTAGCATGGCAAGGACCCTTTAAGTTGATAGGATTAACAAGATATTTTTCATTTCTTTTCCTATAATGGTTCATTTCATTTCTTAGTGTTCGACATCCTCTTAAAATGGCTACAAGTTGTTGCTTCCCACCACTATCCCTAGTGTCAAACAGGCTAGCAATACTGTTAACTTTGTTGTTGGTTCGTTGGATGGCTTGAATGTACATGTTTGTTAAGGATTATCGCGGATTATCCGAGCGATAAAACAGTTTGGATTCATAGTTTGCCATGTAGTGCTCAGAGCATGTTCTAGTTTAAATTTCCAAAAACACTTACAAATTTTAAAGGTACGTGGCCATCATTGACTCTGTTAAATGGTATTCAGAAGATCTCTTGCATTATATTCCAGTGAGAAAACATCCCACCCCTGTCTTCACTATGGTGTGCCATAATCTTCACTCTCAGCCTATCCAATATATCTGGGTCATCATATTGGGCATTGGAGGCACGAATTGCACTTTCCAGTAGCTTTGAAAGCTTGAAGGATCTTGTAACTCTCTCAGTGGTGGCCACTAGAAATCCACCCCTTTGCCACCTATTTGCTTTCAACGAAGGAAAACCTGCACGAAAATGAATGTTTTGCAGTCGACGGAGAAAGTACCACACAAAACTCTACCACTGGCTTTATACCTAGTCTTACACACCCGCTTTCTACTCTGCAAAGAACCAAAGAACTCCGTCGATTCACCAGCTTTTGCAATAATTAGGAAAAAAAAATTTCTACATGCAGATTAAGTTTAGAAACCTCTTGAAAGAGGGTGGATGGATGGTTTTTTTTCATAGAGGCTTGAGACTAAGATGGGCTACCAATGCGTCAATTTTGGCTACCACCTTGATACTACTTATGAGCTTCTTAAGTGTTTGCCTACTAAGCCACAATAATATTTGTCGTAAACCACATTAGAGAATGAATATTGACGAGAAATCCATCAGAAGATCTGATCATTAAGACATACTAAATAAATAATGCAGGTAAATGGGAAAAAAAATCGATCACATGTTCCAGAATTTCAGTTATTAGAGCACATGATTTGTTGAAATGTGTTCGCCTACATCTAAGACTCATTGTTACAGTGACTGTTTTTAGTCATGTAGATTAGAAAATTATATTGATACATGAATGATGGTTGTATACACTAAAAAGAATCTGGTTGTTATTCGAGCTTATAGAAACCTAGTGTTGGAACAAGGTGGTTAAACTACTATAGATAATAATAATAAAAAAGTATAATGTCCGCATTTTATGATTTTTTCCAAATATTTTGAAGCAAGATTTATTTTTCTGTGCTGAAATTTGTAAATTTTTAATTAGCTACATTGTTTTAATAGCTTATTTTCCATGCATATTCACATTGCCAAATAGAAGGGGAAAATGATAAATTCCTTGCACAACAAAATGCTAACATAAAGTACCAATTTTTGCAAGACATTTGATCATCATAAGTGTTTGATAATATTGATGGATGCTACTTTTGGGATAGAATATTTACATGGCAATAATATCATGCACTTTGACTTCAAATGTGTGAATATGTTGATAAACATGGAGATCCACAACTTAATTTTTTTTTTTTTTTGGGAGCTGGCTACTGTGGATTTGTGATGTTTGTTGGCTACAATAGGTTTTAACTTGTGATGTATAGGCAAACATTGTGCTAGAATCCAATCAAAATTCCATCTTGATTTGTCATATAGTTCCATACACAATCTTTTGAAGCTAGGTGATTTAGGGATATCAAAAATTAAACATCGAAGATTAGTTTCTGGTGGTGTGCAAGGAATCCTTCCATGGATGCCTCGAGAGATGTTAAAAGGAAACAACAATATGGTTTCTGAAAAGGAAAAAATGACAATTCTTTTATATCTAACTATATGAATTCTCAGTTTTGAATATCCATACTTAGACATCAAATTATCTGGTATTTCTTTCTCCTTTCTAGGTTTATGTGTTTACATTCATTTGGCATTGTCATGTGGAAGTTGCTCACTGGAGAGGAGCCACATGCAAGTATGCATTATGGGACAATAATAATTATGTCCTTGTTCATTGTAACGATGGCCATGATCCTTGTAGTGACATATCCCTGTATTTTGTTGTAGCTAGAGATGGAGGTGCAATATGTCTAATTCAGTAAATTTCTGACAACGTCTAAGTGGTTTGTGGATATTTTTGCAGATGGCATAGTCCATCATACTTTGCATACACCTATCCTTAAGTCCACCTATCCCTAAGGGTTGTGATCGTTCATGGAGTTCATTAATGGAGAGTTGTTGGTCGACAAACCCTTTTATAAGACCCACTTTAACAAAGATCACTTTTCGATTGCGTGCAATGTCATCTATGCTTCCCCCTAAAGGGCAGACTCTTCAAGCACATCCACTAAATTAGACTTTTGCAAAGGCCCACTAAATATAAGTCAAGTGTGTTTCTTTCATGCCAGTTTACATTCTTTCCAATATTTCATCTTAGTTGCACATGTATTTCCAATGTGGCTAGGGTCCAGTTTTTTTGGAGTTGGTTATCATCAACGCCGGTAATTGAGAGATGTTAAATTAAACATTTTCATGGAAATATCTATAATGAAAATGCCTCTCTATTATGAGTTAATTTTAGTGTGATTGGAACCATTTGCTACATTTATTGCATATGATTTTACTAAATATTTTTAATAATATATCAGTCATATTCCATATGACCTGCATCCAATTGTTGTTCTTGTGAACTATAAGAATGTGCAAATGTTAAGCCTTTTAAGAAGCATGATTGCTCTAGATTTTTCAAAAACATTTGTAAATGAGGGAGCATGTGCAAATCTTAAGCCTTTCAAGAAACATGATTACTTGAGAATTTTCAAAAACATTTTTAAATGGAAGACGAAAAAATCTCATTTCAGGTTGAAAGATTTTATTGGATTTCCATGTTATCATGAATCAGATACTTATATTCATTAGTGTCAAATGCATTGTGGCATTACTCATAGAGAGTGAGAGTTCATGTGGTTCTCACAATGCATGTGAGATAAGAAGTGAATTGTATGGTTTATTTTTTAATTTTAAATATTTCAATACTAAAAAATAATAATATTTATATGTTAAAATGCTGATATGTATTGGTCCCATTCCACAACAAGCCTTCCTGATAGTCCCAATACCACATAATCAACCTAGTTATTATTGCAAGATTCTCGATGAACATCCTTTAGCACAAAAAGGTTAAGATGGTGAAGTTCTACCACTAGATCGTGAGAGAGCACATAATTAGCCCACAACACACAGAGCAGATCAATACCTAGAAATATATGAAATCCCCTACCATCCTGCTAGCTCAAATCTTTAGAAATGATTGGAAGACTTTTTACCAATTGTTCCAAATGGTAGAAACAACATATTTAAGAACTGTACCATCTCTAAGCCAAGAAATGGCGTTCAAACCTTTAAAATATTTAGCATTTATGAGTTTTCCCCAAAGACCTGAACTAAATAAACATATCCATAGATATTTGGCACACAAGGAGGTATTGAACAAAGATAAATTCTTAATCCCCCATCCCCCAAGATCCCGAGGAGAGATAAACTTTCGTAAGATGATATATGTAATTTTCCAAACTCCAGGATACCAGCCCACAGAAAATGAAAAAGCATATCTCTGGTCCTTGACAGAGTCAAAGAAGGGATGGAAAATAATGGCATCCAATACACATGCATGCCTTGGAGGATTGTAGAGACCAAGATTAACCTTCCACCTAGAGAAATATAGTGAAAAGACCAACTATTTATTTTTCAAATGATAGTATTCAAAAGACATTCTCAATCTTTAGGACCATAACCATTGGGTTTTAGGAGAAATCCAAAATATCTGAACCCTTCCTCAACGCTACCACACTTGAAAGGGAATCCAGAAAACAGAGAGTCTTTAAAGACTGATCACTACATCAATGTAAGATAGAAGACTTTTTTCCACTAACCTCTAAGCCTGAAGCTTTGTAGAAACTCAATAATAACCACTCTAAGTGTTTCCATTCCTTGACTGAACCACCCCCAATGATGACAACATCATCAACAAGCAATAGGTGCGAAACTGATACCCCCCTGGAGACCCTGAAACATGAAAAGAGATCTTGTGTATTTTCCTGTTGAATGAGGAGGCTATGTCCTTCAATAGCTAAGAGAAACAAATATGGAGAAAGAGGGCAGCCTTGCTGAATACCCCTGTTACGTTTGAAATTTTATGAGGGCACACCGTTGATAAGAAGAACAAATTGAGTAGAGGAAACACAAATCATAATCCACTCAACCATATAAGGAGATAAACCAATTTGGATAAGAATTAATCTTAGGTAAGACCAATCTACTCGATCGTAATCCTTCTTCAGATCATATTTAAGAAAAAAAACAGTCTTTTTTTGGTCTTTTGTAGAATGTAAACATTATTTAACAACCCAAACAACATCTATAATTTGACTATCCGACAAGAAAGCAAATTGTTCTTCAGAGATATATTTGCCTAAAAAAGGCTTCAATCTTTATGCTATGATCTTGGAAATTAGCTTGTAAATTAGATTACATAAAGATATAGGCCGGTAATCATCAAAGGTGTCTGAATCATTCCTTCTTGGGAATGAGAGTAAGATAGGTTGAGTTCAGAATCTCACTGATTTTCCTTTGAGACTTAGATTATTCCACTGCCTCAGTAATTTATTGCCCAAAAAGATCAAAAAAATGATTATAGAACTCAACCGTCTAGCTATCAAGGCCTGGTCTCTTGTTCTTCACAAAGAGATTCATTTTTTTTTTTAACCTCAGATAACGTCACATGCCTATCAATAGTAAGACAATCATCCTCTTCAAAAAAATAAGAATATTACAGATAGTATTCATCTGGTCCACCAGATTGAGTCCTCGAGGTTGAGAGAACAGAGATTTGAAATGGTCCACAACAACGTTCCTTATGGACGATTGTTCTTGACAGATGTTCCCCTTATCTGAATGAATTTCCCACACCGTGTTAGTCAATCTTATTTGATTGGAAAAATTGTGAAAAAATTTCGAGTTGTTGTCACTTGATTTTACCCAATCGCTCTTCTTTTCTAGTGTAAAGGCTCTTATTTTTTCCTTGGAAGAATTCCCCTTTTTGTTTCTAAGTCCCAAAGTATGTCTTTCCATTCAAATGTGAATAATAAATCATCCATGGATCTTGTAAGAGACTGAATTTCAGAATCGATCTCCTCCAGTTCTTTTTTCACTTCGACTTTGTTCATCCTCTCCCATATTTGAACTTCAAATTTCAATTTATTCAACTTTTCTATCAAACCATACATTGCTAAGGTATAGTTGACTTGAGATAAGGAATTCCACTGCTCTCTAATCAAATTGCAGAATTGTTGATCTTTGTTATACCCAAATCCTGTCGCCACCATGTGATAAGACCTTTGACTTACATAAACATGACTGTAACAGCTTATTGATTTGAATAAAACATAAACATGACTGTAACAGCTTATTGATTTGAATAAAACAATCCCTGAAAATAAAATAAAACGTTAATCTTTGTCAAATTGTACTGTGAATGCTCGCAGGTCGTCTTTACAGAGCGACATTGATAAGACAACATATGGGACTTTCGTGAATCATTTGGGTTCTTTCAACGAGAAGAGCCTTTCACTGCAAGTCCTGGTAATCTGTTTAACAGGAAAATTATGAAAATCCATATTTTTGTCTGTGAAGTGTACGATATTTTTTCCAAAAGTATTGATTTTCTTGAAAAGCTAAATGTAGCTCTTAAATTTCCACTACAAAATATTGGTTTATTGTTTTTTGTTGTTGTTGTTGCATGGTATTGATTGATTTTTCATTGTTTTTGCTGCTAATGAAGAAGATAACGTTATAATGGTGATGAAATGAAATGATAGGTTGATCATTCAATCATGGAGAGCTTTGGAGAAAGGGGGAAAGCATGCATAACGGCTAGGGTTTATCCCACCCTCACAATAAATGAAGACTCCCATCTCTACATCTTCAACAACGGCACCTCCTCTGTCACAGCCAGCAAATTTACTGCATGGGATATGGCTTCCTTCAGTCACAGCTCTCTATAATTATAAAATAAAAGGGTTCTACTATATCTACTTATTGTTGTAAAATGTTTGCAATTAGTCAAATACTGGCTGGTTAGTTGGTAAAAGTTGAAGGAGTGTTTATGTGTAGGAGAACACATTGGTCTTTTCAATAATGTTGTGGATTTTGGCTTGGGGTTGTTGGCCAATTTGCATCTTCCACTTTGGCTCAACACTGTTTTTTAAGCAGTGCAAATATGAATAATATAATTATGCAGTTTGGGAAAGGTTATTATTTGGATAAGCTATCATTATATGTGGCATGTGGCATGATTATAGATAAAGCATTGCCTTACTCACTATTATACAAAGCACTTCCTTTCTTTTTATTAAAAAAAATTGGCATATGTCCACGATTATCTATATAGTAAGGAACTTTTTGAAAAAAAAATCTATTAAATTGTTTTGAAGTCAATTTGCAGAGGTCAGTTTGCTTAGTGCTGGTTGGTTGAGGGTTTGGTAGAATTTATTATAATGATGACTAGTTGCATTTTGTTTTTATTGCTATTCACTTGCTTGTATGAATGTTTTTGTGGCTGCATGTAGGCAAGGACATTGTCTTTGAATTTTTTTTGGTGTCTATTAAATTTTAGAGTCCTTAGAGAACTCTGAGGTTCGGGGTTCACACTGATAGCCTGTGCACATGAGGCTGAAAAGAGCGCTCAAGGTAGCTTTAGTGTAATGATAACAGCTCCACCACAAATAATAGTGCAACATCGGTCCATCCCATGCTCTCTTACAATTGTACATTGATTTCATCCCTACATGATACACACGTGTATCCTCATTAGTCGTTAAATTACATCATGTTTTCATCGATCACCATTTAAATTTGAAATTAAAAGGTTGATCATTGGTCGTTACACCACATCGTTGGTCGTTAAACTGCATCATGTTTTCATCGATCGCCGTTTAAATTTGAAATTAAAAGGTTGATCATTGGTCGTTAAACCTCATCATGTTTTCATAGATAATTTAAATTGATCATCAAGGAGTAGTATACAAAGCTCCGCTTCACCCTTCATCCGCATGTGCGTAAAACCTTGATTCAGACCTTTATTACATCATGAGAGTTTGGGCGAAGGCTCGCCCTAATTCTTTGCTCCATGTGCAGAGCCTATGAGCGATGCAAGCTTTAGAGATTCTAGTATTTGGTATTTAGGTTGAGTTGTTGTTGTTGGGGTATCGATAGAACCGCATGGTATAACTGTTGCACCTCTAGGAATATAAAAAATGTGCACTAACCGCCACTTCTGATAATAGGGCATTGTGTTTTGTTTCATATCTTCATCAACATCTGCAGGTTTTGGTGTAACCACAAAAGTTACATTATGCCGGAGGGGGGGTGTTGGAGTATCGGTACAACTGGATTGTATAACCGCCGCACCTCTTCTCTATTCTTGAACTTCTCCCGAGTTTGCAAAAACTAAAGAGGACTTGATGGTGGATGGTGTTTGACTTGATGGCATGTTCCCTGTCTATGGTTAAGCTTTACTATTAATACAATTTAACGTGCACTTGCTACTGTTGAAGATTAATTTCTCCTGCCACTAATGTACTTTTAGTCTATTTGGTAGTTAATGGCTATGTAGCTTCTAAAGGAAGCTATTAGGCAGAAACTTCTAGATCTAGAGATCATTCCCATTGTATAAATATATGTTTGTGGTTTAACAAAAATTGGATTGCTAAGTAGAGAGTGGGTTTAGATCCTAAGCTATATTTCAGTTTATGTTTCTCTGTGTGGTAACTGTAGTTGAGCATCCCCTCTCCTCCATTCTCGAGAGCTGCTTCAAGCCCTCCTTCAATTGGTGTTAGAGCATAGGTGAGGTATCCAAACCCCTTGTTTCATAATGCCACAGCAGTGGCCCTATTGAGCACAGTCGAGCCAATTGTCTCCTGCTGCCTGTTTTTTTTTCAGCTTACAGAAAATCGAGTTCGTTATTTCAACATTTATCTAAGTGTAAATGTTTTGGCTAGAGTTGTGTTGCGGGATCAACTATCCTTTGGTTCGTGGTTTCATTTGAGTCTTGGAAAACAGTCGAGTGGAAATGTTGCTCCATAGGAGCATTCAAGGAATTAAAGTAAGTATTTCAGGTTGAAGTCTTGTTATCACGGATCTTGTAGTTTCCCCAATAGGTGAATCCTATACAGGATGACAGAGGGGACAAGAAACCAAATTTGTGACCTGCGAAAACTCTAACCCCCAAAATATGGATGGTTGTCATGTCGGTTAGGGATTCCTTCACTTTATGCCACTGAATGGCCGAGTAACAATGGGAGAGACCCAATCTTATCATGAAAGGATAGATCTACAACCAATCACCAGATCAAGCCCCAAAAAGTGAATACGTAAGGTGAGAGCTGGAAACCCTATATTTAAGGGATAAGCCACAATTTAAGGAGTATTCGAGTATGGGTGTTTAAGGATTATTGAAATGTTACTTGAATATATTAGATCACTGACTTAAATATTTTAAAACAGATCTAGGGTTGGTGTGTTTGGACAAATGATCAGACCCAGGACCCTGGGGGAATTTAATCCGAAATATGGAAAATACCGAGGATGAGGTCGGTCTAATGAAATTAGGATTTCAACACACCTACTTAAGTAAAAGGATTCAACAATAAATTACCCAAATGAAACCAGAATAAGAACAGAGGGAAATTGGCTAGGAGACCAAACATGGGTGTTTTCTCCCAGACTATAACCAGTTCCTGGAGATGGGAAGAGGAGTCCAAGATTGATGTTTTTTAGGGAGAGGGGGTTTTTCGGTATGCCAGACAAAACCCTGATCACCAAATTTTCCAATTCCCGGTGCCAATTGGTCCGGTGAATTTTTCCTATATCTAAGAAGGGTTTTTCTGTGAAAGTAATCATGGGCAATGCATGCATAAAATTAAAAGAGGGAGAATTTACCTATGAGACATACATGGATATTGTAGATGATCTCAGAAGTGATGAAGAATGATTCTTTCTTGATCAAATGAATGTTTCTGGAGTGGATCTCGTCATAGTTGAGATTCAACCAATCACCCTAGCACCCCCTTCAATTTGTCAAGTAAGAGAAAATCAAATGAGAAAGCAGATGAACGAGATCTACAGAATAAGGAAAGAACAAAAAGTAAAAATTCATAAGAAAGAGATACTCTATATACTGAACACCTTGGAGCCAGAATGATGGTGGGTTTCCCCATAGAAACACCCTCTCTCTCCTAGCATGCCTCCTTCCCTATAGATGAAATGGGTAAAGGAAAAATATGCAAGATATATCTCGAGGCACACTTAGTACATAAGAGCGGCAATTCCAATCATCAAATCATTAACTCATTTACAAAATACACAAAGAGTAATCGTGCAGAAAAATCTTCTTTATTCAAATTCTGATGCCAGAGCTCATGAATACAATGGGGGGGTCATCTCTCTTAAATAGTTTGAGAGTGTGCCCACATTCTAACCAACTAGATTTCAGCGGTCGAGATTAAGACATCTTCGATGGTGGAGATAAAAATAGAAAGAACAATACATGGATCAACTGACTCAGTCAACCAAGGGGGCGCACTTTGCTCAAGGATGCCTATCCTAGGTGAAAGTCACAATATAATATAAAGGGTGACATATTAATACATGAGAAGGGGTCACTAGGGGATTAATTCACCCTAGGACCCTTTACAACTTCATAATACATGATATAACAATGAAATACATCAATAGCCAAGTTGAGGGGGAGCCCCTTGGGGGGCTTTCCTCACTGGTTGATCCATAATAAAATAATCTAGACACCTGCTAACTAAAAATTGTTGAATGACTATTTAGGATGCTGAGACACATCATCTACCAAAATTCCAAGAAATTTCCTTGACCCAAGAAGCCAAATCAATTTTTTCAGTGAATTTGCTAGATCATTTTTGTTGGTACATCCCCTAAAAAATGATAAATCCACCATAACTCTATCCAGGGTGCAAACCGAGGAAAATTGACTACACTGCATGATCTGGAGACATAGAAGGATGGTATAAGTGACTACTCATACCCCTGGAACACTGCACTATTCTAGGAGAACCAAACATATTGCCATCTATCGTAAAATTTGATCATTTGGCTAATAATAAAGTGATAATAATTACATTTCAGGAGAATAGGGGCCAAATTCTCAAAACTGAAACCGCAATATTGGTCTCGGACATGTCTAGAATAAATATAGACCATGTTGTATTTTGAGTCACTGCCTTGGAAACCGTGATTGACTTGGTCAAAATGGGTTGACTAGGTCAAAGTACCCAAACTGAAGGTGAGAAACTATATCCATATGATATCCAGGGTAAGAAATGCTCCAATGGTGTATACCAAAACCAAGCTTAAATCAATGTTATTCATAACAATGGCGGCAATAATAATAGTAGTAGAAGATATACATGTGCTTCTAAAGAATCTTTGAACTTTTTTGGAAGTCTGCTTGCCCATGCCATACTTACAAAGTGTAAACAATGTGCCATTGCTGGGTGAGAATGGACAACAAAGGTCGAGGCAAAGGGTAATGACTTTAGATAGATTTTGACTTTGTGATCTATTTGAATGATGACAAATACACACAACCATAGTGACATATACATGACATATAAACAATAGGGAATGGTGGTGTCTCGCAAGTGGATGAGTTGATCTGAAAATGCCCCATTCCACTTTAAAATGTCTATGAATCACATCCAAGATAAGAATTAAGCTCCATGAGGATCTTTTCTAGGACCCTTGCGTTGAGTACACAAGAAACTGTACTGAAGAGATCATAAGGGACACTTAAAATTAGTTGTCCCTTACTCCATATCACATCAAAACCCATAGGCTCTGTGAGGAATTAATCATTACATTTCAATAATATGGCCAGCATTCTTTAGATTTAGACTTTTTTATCCATTGCTTTATTTGGGCCTTTAACAATTTCACTTCATAGCCCTTTTTGATTTGTCTCTAAAGACACAGTTTGTAACTTTATTTGCGGGATTGCATTTTATAATATATAACATATAACACATAATGCATGTAATGCTAGTAGACATATTGCTTCAAGTTTACTTGACAACTTCTCGGGAAACTAGGGGGAATATCCACAGTAAGGACCAAACCTCAGGGGAAACCGACCAAAGAGGTCAAGGCTTCAAAACCCAACTCGCCTAAGATCAGGAACCAACACCAACGGGTTCTCCTGGCCCAGAAGGATCAAGACGTCAACAAGTTTTGTTGCACAACTTAGAGCCAAGACATAAAACAACATGGGATCCATCATGCATAGAGTTCAAAATGGGGAAAGGATCTTCAGTCTCACAAGTTTCAAATAGTCTAAGTCACAAGATAAGTTTACAATGGATGAAACTGAATGTATGGGGACAAGTGATACATGCAACCAACCTAGCAATAGGGTTTACTATTTGTACAAGCATGGCATGAGCAACAATCTTCACATAAAGTCACTTGATTAGTCATAACATAGGTTAAAGCATTAGTACATATGAGCATAGGTCACCATAATCATCCCAACATGGGAAGCATAGGTGTTTGACATACATCATAGAGAAAAATCAAACCTAAGATGTAATGTCCCGGTTTTGACCCCGTTACATTAGATGTATATGATGTGTATATTGTAAATGATCATGGTGTGGAGTTAAAGGCCAAGGCCTCACCATTGATCGGTTATGCTATGTCTTGGATTTAAATTTGTCACCGATGGTATATCGGGGCATGCGGCATATATTATGTTGGTCATCATGTAAATATGCATCTATAATTAAAATGAACACAACCAACTACGGTCGCGGAAACTAAATCAAATGGGGCATGATTTTCCCAAGGATGAGGATGTGGGGGGGAATTTGTCAAACCTTGAGCCAAAAGGGGGAAAAACCCATGTGTCATCTTCTTTTGTTTTATTCCAACTACCTCCATTTAATAATTTCTGCTGGCAGCGGGGAAAAGTTATGGCAGTTAATTGTTTTGGGAGTGGGGTGGCAGGACTGTCAGTCCATGCCTCCACACACACTCCACCAAGCAGTTGACTTCGGAATGGAAAGGGGAAGACTACACACACTCTTCACCCACGCAGATTTTTCTTCCTCTCTCCACGAGTTGCTAAACACCCACGCACTGAAATTTCACGTCCTTGCCATTGTTGCTCATCTTCACGCAGGGAATTTGTTGTTGTTACTCATGCACATCAAATTTCGCGTCCTCTCAGCTGTTGTTGTTCACCCATGCGCCCAGGAAGAGCTGTTAGTTCCTCACGGGGTCTGATTGTTCCTCTCACGCACAGGAATTTCTGGGTTTTACCATGTCGTTCTTTCTCTGCGAAATCGTGGAGGCTGGGGCTATCGAAATTTGGTATTTCTCTCTTTCTCTGTGTGGTCCTTATGTGTTGTCTCAGTGGTTCTGTTGCCTAGGACGAGCTGTATTTCCCCACATTTGCTGTAAGCTGTACTCCTTGATACATTTCGGCACTGTTATTTTCCCACGTTGTTGGCTGTGTTTCCATGGTATTCCTTACATCTTTTGGGGCTGTTGTAATTTCGTTTGAAGAGTCATTTTGGCCACGATAGGGCCAAGAATGACTCAAAATTCATTTTTCCCTGGTTTAAGTTGTGATAGCTAAATTAATTTCCGGAGTGCAATGTTAGGTCTTCGGACTGTGAGAGGAGCAGAGATGTTGGCTTAGATTGGCTTGATAAACCTGGTGGCTGGAAACCACACAGACAGAGCTAGAGGGCTGACCTTCTTCTCCATCACCCCTGAATAGCACTGGAAGGGAATGCAGGGCCTGAGGGACTGTGTAGCAGAGAAGGGACCGATTCCTTGTGTTGGGTGTGTTTGGGTGTCTTAGAGGTCAGGCTAGTTCTGGTGTAGGTGTTCTTGGCTCTGTAATGAGCTCACCAGCTTAGCAATTTTCCTTCTCCAGCTCCTTAATGGCCTGATAAACCCAACTGTGTTGGCTTGGCTATGTTTCGGACATCCTTAGCTATGTGTAAGCCTACTAGTTCCCTTATTCCTTGGAGAATCATGCCCAGCTCGGGGGTGGCAGCGTTGCTAAGAGGTTAAGGAACACGCTGGCCTATGGTTGGGTGGAACGTTGCAGCGACGTAGCTGGTTGCGGATCGAGTTCCTCAGAAAATAAGTGATTTTATCCATTTTACTCCTGCAACTATATTTATGTTAATGATATGAAATGAACATGTTAAATGCATGCATGTATGAATGCTTGCTTGAATGCATATTGATTCCGTTGTGCAAGATAAATAATCATAGCTGTGCATAAAACACAATTGTAGTTGCGTATGATGAATGATGGTATCTGTGTACATTCCACTGTAATGCATCTCTTTATCAGCATTTTGTTTTAGCATTTCAGCATTTTATTTATGCCTGTGCATGTTCATGGGCGGTTATCCCGGTGGTCAATGGTTGGGTCGCGTCCTCTTCGTCGGTCGGAGGCATGGGGACGTGACAGCATGGTATCAGAGCTCTAGGTTGCAGCAATGGGCCTCTATGGGCCAAGAAGATGCAGTGACAGAAGGTAGAGTTACCTTCTCTGTTCAGCAGAGCAGCATCAAGTTTCAAAAATCGCCTAAGTGTTTGAACAGTGGTCCATCGGAGCACTAAGTGGAATCAACTTCCGCTGTGGCGAAAGGATTCGGCGTTTGACAGCCCGCAGTTGCGGCTGTGAAAAGGGTTAGACTGCCGACGTAGTAATGGGTCCGATTTCCGACACGGTCGAAGAAAGACAAATTTTGAAAAATAGTTTAAGTGTTGGGAAATCGGAATCAGGAGTGATCTCCCGTCTGCCGTTGCGGAAGGGTTGGAGAAGTCCCCCATCCGTCGTTTCAGAAGCAGAAGCATTAAGGCTTCCGATCCAGAAAGACCGCCGACGTCCGAAAAGTTGAAAATTCTCCAAGTAAGATCGGACGTCGAAAGGATTCGGACTTTGGTGAGCCGCCGTTGCGGAAGCCAAAGTCATTTGGCTTCCAATGTCAGGAGTCCGCTGACGTCCGACGTTCAAAATTGTTCTAAGTGCCAAATCCAAAGAAGTTATGGTTTGCACGTTCGTCATTGCGGAAGCTGAAGGCATTTGCCGGCCGATCAAAAAGACTGCCATTGCCGCAAGAGAAAGTGCGCCGATCGGAAGAGGAAAGGGAAAGAGCGTCCGCCGTTGCGGAAGCTGAAGGCATTTGCCAGCCGATCAAAAAGACTGCCGACAGCCGATGAGGAAAGGCATCCGATAGCCACAAGGGGGCAAGCCCCCTTGACCCCCGTCGTCCCCCTCAGATAGACGTTCTTAATGAAGAAAATTTTGTGTGTTTGGGCATTTATAATTTTATGATTATTCCAGGAAGAAGGTAAGTAATGTTGATTTGTATCAATGTATGCATCTAACAATTGTGTTATTAACACGTTTGCAGAAGTATAGTCACCCTCAAGAGAAGTATTCCAGGTAGTGCAGTTTGGAAAGTAAGGGGTGTTTCAGTATGAGAACCCATGACGGATATGATGCTTGGGATTCATATGAGTGAGCAGAAGATGCCATGGGAGAAAATGTACGTAGTAAAAATGATGACATAGAGTCTAATGGAAGGAGATTCCAAGAAACCCCGTCAGATGTTGTAGCTACTATGAGAAGCTTGATCAAAGCCCAAGAAGAGCAGCATCAGTTGAATGCTGCAATGTTGCAGAGTTTGACAGACTTGCAAAGGAAGATAGACTCGGGACAAGGTACAGCGAGACCAGAAGGCAGTAAGAGCAGTACTAGGAGAAGGAGAAGGACTCCTAGTGGATCATCTGATTCTGAAGAATCTAGCGGGGATTCAAGTTCTTCTTCTCACGACAGAAAGAGAAAGAGACACCATAGGGATCACTCTCGGGATGAATTCAAGAAAGCTAAACCTCCTACATTTGATGGTGAGGTAAAGACTGGACAAGAGGCTGAAGCTTGGCTTCTTGGTATTAAAAAGTACTTTCAAGTGCATGATTATTCAGGAAACATGAAGGCAAGAGTTGCCATATTCAATATGAATGGAAGAGCATCCATTTGGTGGGAACACTTCAAGCAAGTAAATAGGATCAGTGAAATGAGACTGAAGTGGAAGCAGTTCAAGAAGTATTTCAAGCAAAAATACCTCTCTGACAGGTATTATGATGACAAGATTAAGGAGTTCCATGAGTTGAGATTGGGACAGCAGACCATGGAAGAGTATGCAAATAAGTTTTTGGAGCTGTTGAGGTATGTCCGGTACATCAGAGATGAAAAAGTGAAGATCCAGCGTTTTCTGAGTGGATTACCTCAGCCTTACAAAGATAGAATTGAGTTTTATGAACCTAGAACTCTTGAAGAAGCAATAAGAAAGGCTAAGTATTGCTATGAACAAAGCAAAGGTAAACCTGATTACCATAAGGCATGGAAGGAGAAGAAGAACGAGAAGTTTTACCAAAGAAAGAAAGGTTTCAAACCTTCTAGCTTCAGGAATCAACAGAAGCAGCCATCTCAAGCTGCTAGTAAGCCAGTTGGAGTGGCAGGAGAAAAGCCTAAAGATCCACAACAGAATAGAGGGCCACTTCAATGTTGGAAATGTGGAGGACCCCACATGCGCCGAAATTGTCCACTCGAGAATGAGAGTGCAAGGTCAGCTTATAATGTTCAAGAAGCAGAAACAATGGGTCAAGTAGCAAGGGCAGTGCCTAGGATTTATGCAGCACTGGAGGACCGTCAGGCAGATCACCAGTCAGTTGTGGTTGAAGTAGCGGGTAAGATTGTTGAGCAATCTGTTTCTATTTTGATTGACCCTGGTTCTACTCACAGTTACATTACTCCTAGAGTAGTGGATATTTGTGCCTTTAAGAGAGTAAAGCATAGGAAGTCTTGGTTAGTTCAGCTAGCCACTGGAACTAAGAGAAAGGTCAGTGAAGTGGTAGAGAAGTGTCCATTGGTTATGAATGGATTGGCCACTTGTGTAGATCTGAATGTTCTACCGCTTGGTTCCTATGATGTTCTCATTGGAATGGATTGGTTAGAAGCTCACAAGGTGAAGCTTGACTGTTACAATAAGACTTTTGAATGCATGAATGAAGAAGGGAACCTAGTAGTTGTGAAAGGTATTCCAAAGGTGATTTCAGTACGACAAGTTTCAGCTATGTAGTTAAAGAAGTTCTGTAGGAAGGGCTTCCAGTTGTATGCAGCTCAGATCTTGGAGGAAACGAGAGTTGAAACTCCTAGGTTGGAGGACTATCAGGTGTTACAGGAATTCAGGGATGTGTTTCCTGACGAGATTCCAGGGCTTCCTCTAAAGAGGGACATTGACTTCACAATTGAACTTGTGCCAGGAGTAGCACCAGTGTCCAAGGCACCCTACAGGATGAGTACACCGGAGATGCTAGAATTGAAGATGCAACTGCAAGAGTTGTTGGAAAAGAAGTATATACGACCGAGTGTGTCTCCTTGGGGAGCACCAGTTCTGTTTGTAAAGAAGAAAGATGGTACACTCAGGTTATGTATTGATTACAGACAGTTGAACAAGGTTACTGTGAAGAATAAATATCATTTTCCTAGGATTGATGACCTCTTTGATCAAATGAGAGGAGCAAAGGTATTTTCCAAGATTGACTTGAGTTTTGGTTACCATCAGGTGAGAATCAAGGATGAAGACATTCATAAGACAACCTTCAGAACAAGGTATGGACATTATGAGTTTGTAGTGGTACCATTTGGTCTCACAAATGCACCAACTACATTTATGTGCCTTATGAACAGTGTCTTCAGTAGGTATTTGGACAAGTTTGTTCTTGTTTTCCTTGATGACATTCTTGTTTATTCTAAGAATGAGGAAGAGCATGAAGAGCATTTGAGATTGACATTGAATTTGCTCAGGGAGCATCAGTTGTATGCAAAACTGAGCAAGTGTGACTTCTATAGAGATAGAATTCAGTACTTGGGTCACATTATTTCAGAAGAGGGTATATCGGTGGACCCTAAAAAGATTGAAGCCATTATGAATTGGCCTACTCCTAGAAATGTGACAGATGTAAGATCTTTCATGGGACTTGCAGGATATTACAGGAGATTCATTGAGGGATTCTCTAGAGTTGCACACGCCATCACTTCTTTGCAAAAGAAGGGGATGAAGTTCGAATGGACATTGAGGTGTGAAGAAAGCTTGAAGAGGTTGAAGAATCTTCTCACTGGTGCACCTGTATTAAAGGTTGCAGATCCAAAGAAAGATTTTGTGGTGTGTACCGATGCATGTGGACAAGGGCTTTAAGGAGTCCTTATGCAAGACAACCACGTGATATGCTATGAGTCAAGAAAGCTGAAGGAGCATGAGAAGAACTATGCCACTCATGATCTAGAGCTTGCAGCCATAGTACATGCTCTCAAGATGTGGGGACATTACTTGATGGGTAGAAGATTTGAGCTCAGAACAGACCACTGTGGACTGAAGTATCTGTTTGATCAGCCTACTCTGAATGCTAGGCAAGCAAGGTGGCTGGAGTTTTTATGTGAGTTTGATCTTGAAATCAAGCACATAAAGGGAAAAGAGAACAAGGTAGCTGATGCACTCAGTAGGAAAATGCGAGAAATGCATGTGGCATCTCTTAGTATTTGCCAATCAGATTTGAGGCAATAGATTGTTAGTCATGTTGCTGGAGATGAATTGTATGAGCAGGTAAAAGACAAATTGCAGCAGCAAAGTCTCGAGAAGAGGTATGAGGGATATAAATTGGAAGAAGATGGACTTCTCACTTATAAAGGTAGAATTTATATTCCAAATGTAGCGGATTTGAGGAGAGCTGTTATGGATGACATCCATCAAGCTCCGTATTCTGGTCACCCAGGATATCAGAAGACAATTGCTACAGCTAGAAAGCAGTACTTTTGGCCAGGAATGAAAAGGGATATGGCTGAGTACATTTCCAGGTGTATGAAATGTCAGCAGGTAAAGGTTGAGCATCAACATCCAGCAGGTTTGTTGCAGCCTTTTCCAGTTCCAGAATGGAAATGGGAAGTTATTTCCATGGATTTTATTACAGGATTGCCGATGACTTGGAGACAACATGATTCTATCATGGTTGTGGTAGACAAGTTGACTAAGGCAGCACATTTTATACCGGTTAAGTCTACATATGAGGCTGGTGACATTGCAAAGATCTTCATGAAGGAGATTTTTAAATTGCATGGATTACCGAAAGCAATAGTCTCTGACAGAGATGTTAAGTTTACTTCCAACTTTTGGAAGGGGTTGTTTGCAGATTTGGGTACAAAGCTAAACTTCAGCATTGCATACCATCCTCAGACGGATGGGCAGACAGAGAGAGTTAATCAGGTGCTTGAAGATATGCTTCGCATGTATGTGATGGACAAACCAACCAAGTGGGAAGATTACTTGCGCTTGGTAGAGTTTGCTTATAACAATGGACAGCAAGCATCCTTGGGGATGAGTCCGTATGAAGCTTTGTATGGAAGAAGGTGTAGAACACCAGTGACTTGGGATAATCCAGTGAACCGGATTGTGCTTGGACCGGAATTGCTCAAGGAAATGGAGCAAGAGGTTGTAAAGATCAGGAAGAAGCTGAAAGTAGCACAGGACAGATAGAAAAGCTATGTAGATAAGCATAGGGTGAATAGGGAGTTCAGTGTTGGGGATCATGTTTACCTCAAAGTGAGGGCAAGGAAGAGTTCCTTGAAGCTTGGAAGTTGTGCCAAGTTGTCACCTAGATATTCATTAGAGAGAATTTGAGGTCAAAAATGGGCCT
>LPNX010600716.1:362684-448632 GCA_001517045.1 Pseudotsuga menziesii | reverse complement strand
ATAAAATTAAAATTAAAATTAAATTTAATCCACTTTAATAATTTGAAATTGTAAATGTTTTTAAATAGTTCGTTACCAATGGTCCACTTCCACTTTTGAGTAGAAATTATTTTTTTAATATTTGTGAAATTATGAATCGAACTCTACATTATCTTAAAAGCGGGAAATTATTTTTCAAGATTTGTTGAAGTATGAAACAAAGTGTACATTTTATCGTGGTCCTATTAGAGAGTGGCAGACATGATAGTGGATATTACTTTTGAAGACTTGTGGAACTATGAATGTCGTGGTCAACATCGAATTAGGGTCATAATTGATAAGTGATAAGTATAGAGAAAAGGTTTGCCATTGAACGACAACACGTAGATGGTATTTGAGAGCGTTATATAGAGTTGTTCTTTTATTGCATTATTATTTTAATACATTTAGATACTTTTGAAAGAAAAAAAATCGTTCAATGGAATCCCCTTACCATTATGTTAAAATGATATTTTAAAACAATTTTTATTAGTAGGATTACTTAAAGAACAAGAAGCATAAAAACATAAAGAACATATATTTTTCTCAAAGAAACTATAAGGGAGAAAACCACGCAAAACTTCTTCAATATAGAACTCAACCAGAGCAGTGTTAAACTTAGATAACTGCTTCTCTCTTCATCCTGACACACATGTTCTTCTCTCTCTTGCAAGCTTGCTTGAGTGAGTGTGTTCAAATGAAGGGGAGCGCCTCCCTATTTATATTTGTCACTTGACTTGTCCTAGGACCTAATAGGGTCGACTTGTCTAACTGACAGGGCCAACTTGTCTAGAAAGAGACCAAAAATAACATTTATTAAAATGACACTTGGGTACTATTGACCCAACTTACATCTGTAGGTTTACATTGATTCTTTCAATGACTCTTACATAACCAAACTCATCTCCTTATGGAGGAATACAATCAATACATCTGGAATATCTTCTGAAGTTACAATACTTTAACACTCCCTCTTGACTAGGAATATATTCAACCAAGGTAGAAACTACTACCACAACTGTACATCTGAATGGTGAGTCTCTATATGTCATAGGAATTTTTGGAACACCATCATACATCTTCATCATTGATCTCAGCTGGATCATCTTTTGCAACCTCACTATGTAAATATTGAATCATCTTCTATACATACTAGATCATATTCTGTCACACCACTATGTGGATACTGAATCATCTTCTACAATATCAGTATGTGGATACTGAATCAACTTCTATGTATACTGGATCATCTTCTGCAACATCAGTATGTGAATACTAAATCATCTTCTGCCAACATCAGTATGTAGATACTGAAACATCATCTGCAACATCAATATGTAAATACTGAAACATCATCTGCAACATCAGTATGTAAATATTGAGACATCAATAGCAACATCATTAGCATGTTAGTGCTAAAAACAACATCATCAATCAATGCTAGATCATCAGCATAGAGATGTTGGAACGTCGTCATCATCATCAGTATAGAAATATTAAAACAAACTCATCAACAGTCATCACAACAATCATCAGTATGAAAATACTGAACCTTCTACATCAGTATAGGAATATTGAAACTATCTAAGCAATCATCTCAACAATCATCAGTATAACAATATTGAACTTGCTACATCAGTATAGGAATACTGAAACTACCTTAGCAATCATCTCAACAATCATCAGTATAACAATACGGAACCTGCTACATCAATATAGGAATATTGAAACTATCTCAACAATCATCTTAGCAATCATCATTATAACAATACTAAACTTGCTACATCCGTATAGGAATACTAAAACAATCTCAACAATCATCAGTATAACAATACTGAACCTACTACATCAGTATAGGAATACTGAAACTATCTCAACAATCATCAGTATAACAATGTTGAAACCACATCTTGCCACTAACTCTCGAAGTAGTTTCTTGGTGAGTTCTCTGGTAGATCCATCCAAGCATTTTGTCTAACTTACTAACCTTTTTGCTTCAACAAGCCTAGTTAGACATATGGATCATCTTCCTGGGGACCAACAAGTCTTGTTCTATATTACTAACCCACTTGGGTTAAACAGGTCTAGCTAGACATACTAATCACCCTAGGATCAATAGGCCTAGTCTGACTTACTGACCCTTTTGGGTCAACAAGCCTAGCCATACTTACCCTACTCTAGGATAATATAACACCATTGCATCCTTCTACCATCTACTGTCACTCCCTCTCTTGAGATAGGTCCTTTCAGAGTACACCAATCTTGTCTCGAAAGTATTCAAAATTTACACGAGACAGAGGATTAGTCAACACGTCTTCCACTTGTTCCTTTGTAGAAAGATACTTGACTTTTACAGCTCCCTTCTGAACCATATCCCAGATGTAATGATATCTAACTTCAATATATTTCGTCTTGTCATGAAATATTGGTTTTATTGTCATCTTAATACAACTCTGATTATCACAAAGGATATCAACAACATATATATATATGCATCAAAAAACCGTCCAACATCTTGCGAAGCCATACTGCTTCGTTACAAGCTGAACATGCTGCAATGTATCCAGCTTCTGTTGTGCTAAGTATAATATTGGTTTTCTTTCTACTGAACCATGAGATCATGCCTGATCCCAAACTGAAACAACATCCTAAAGTGCTCTTTCTATCTTTAGCACTTCTTTACCAATATGAATCTGTAAATCCATGTAATCTGATCTCGCCATTTGATGCATATATGAGACCATAGTCTAAAGTCCCCTTTAGATATCTCATCACATGTTTTTTTCTAACAAGATGAATATGTTTAGGATTCACCATATATTGACTCAGAGTTTTTGCAACAAAACATATATTTGGTCTTGTATTGGTTAACTACATTAGAGAACCAATAATATGTCTATATAGGGTGCCATCGATTGCTTCTGAAGTGTCATCATTCAATAGTTTCAAATTTGTTGTCATCGGAATAGTCATAGAATTGCAATCTATCATCTCAAATCTTTTTAGGATTTCTACTGCATATTTTCCTTGGTTTAGGAAAATATCGTCTGGATATTGTCATACTTCAAGACCTAGAAAATAGTGCATCACTCCAAGGTCTTTCATCTCAAATTCTACATCAATCTTCTTCTTACATTCGTTGATGTGTGTATCTTCTCCTGTACAGAATAGATCATCTACATATAGTAGAAATATCATAAGTCCATCACCCTCAACATTATAGTAGAGGTTGGAATATGACTTGCTCTTAGTAAATCCTAAACTCATCAAGAATCCATCAATTCTTCCATACCATGCTCTAGGTGCTTGATTTAACCCATACAATGGCTTCTTGAGTTTACATACATGAGTTCGCTGATCATTAGTCTCGAAACCTTGCGGTTGTTAGATATATACTTCTTCTTCTATCAATCCATTTAGAAAGTTTTTCTTTACATCCGTCTAATGTAACTTGCACTTCATATTGTATGCCAAGGAAAGGATGGTTTTGATTGAGGTGTACCTAGCTAATGGTGCAAAGGTTTCCTTGTAGTCAATTCCTTCCTTCTGGGAGAATCCGCTAGCTATGAATCTTGACTTGTACTTTTCTATACTACCATATGCTGAGGTTTTTGACTTGAAGATCCATTTCGAGGATACCATTGACTTGTCTTTTGGTCTTGGTACTATTTCCCATACATCATTCTTTATAATGGATTGGTATTCCTCGACCATTGCATCAACCCTTTGTTGTTTCTTCAAAACATGTTGGTTCTTTATCAACGAGATCACACATCAAATCTACATAATTAGGGTGTGGTTTATGCTTCTTTCTTTCTCTAATGGTTCCTTCTAGGACACCATATCTTTTTTCTTCTTCGATTACTTCATAAGCCCAGGTAGGTATTCTCTTTCGTGAGATCATTTCACTGGGAAATTCTTCAGGTCTCTGAGGTTCTGTCATGTCACGATCCTCAGGCATCTGATCTTCTTCTTTGTTCCTAACTAGTTTAGTACCTTCTCCATCTCTAACAGTTTCATGCTCCTCTTCATATTCCTTGTCTTTCTTTGATTTGTTGAAAGTTGTATCTTCATCAAAGGTGACATCTCTACTTAATTCAATTTGACGATATCATGGGATATAGATTCAATAAGATTTGATTGCTCACTATATCCTACAAACATACCCTTCTTTCCTGAAGGATTTAACTTTGATCTTTTCCCCTTGGGAATGTGTATGTATATTGGACAACCAAATATCTTTAGGTGACTTACTTCATGCTTTTATCCAGTAAACATCTCTTCTGGAGTTTTGTTCCCAAGGGTACATTGGGAGATTCTATTTTGTACATATATTGTTGTTGTGGCTACTTCTGCCCATAGGTACATAGGTAGTTCTTGATCATGTATCATATTTTTCACAACTTCCATGATAGATCTATTATTTCTTTCTACCACACCATTTTGTTGTGGATTATAGGGAATGGTAAGCTCCCTCTTAATCCTAGCTTCTTTGCAATACTCATTGAATTCACTTGATTTGAATTCTCCTCCATTATTTGATCTTAAGATCTTGATCCTATTTTCAGAGAGGTTTTCTACCAAGGCCTTAAACTCTTTGAATCTTTCAAACACTTCATCTTTCTTCTTTAGGAAATATATCTAAGTTTTGCGGGAGTAGTCATCAGTAAAGGAAGCATAGTAAATATATACGCTTAATGAAGTAGTTTGCATTGGCCCACATATATCTGAATGAATAATATCTAAGATACCTTTTGTCTTGTTATCATTGTTTGGATAGGGGTTTTGTTGCTGCTACAACCACCTCCCCAAAATTTTGTGATTTTGGGCCCCCCCTTTAATTTCTTAGCCTTTAAGCTTCTTTATTAAATTTTTCTCTCTGAAGAGTTTTTATGACTTGGTTGATTTTTGCATTGTTTTGAAAGTCCTCTATTTGAAGTTTTGAAACTTGGATTTTTTATCTAACACATTAGGTGAACTCATTGGTTCGGGTCGATGCATCAGAGAAGTTCATCTTTTTCACCCGTTTATTGCCTATTGTTTTTACTTTTGGAAATATTTTTTGAGTTTGTCGATACATCGGTGGCACTCAGGTATTTGAACCGATCCTCTCTACTAGGATTTACTTTTCTTGCCAACGGTTTGTTAATAGCTTTCGTTGAAGCTTTGTCGGTTCATCTCGTTAAAGTTTTCTGATGTGTCGGGCCATTTTGAATATTCGAGCCGACGACATCTAGAGTTTTATTTTTCTTTGCCACTAGCTGCACGTCGCAAACTCTCCGTAAGTTTTCCAACGGATATTTTGTGGGATTTTTCCTTGATGGAATCGATAGGACTTAACCAATGCATACGGTCGTGCTCATCATTTGCAACCGATGACCTTTGGAGTTTTTCAACCGATAGAGTCCGTGGTTTTTTTTTATTGAGTAGCCACAACGGAAATCAAAAGAACACCACTTGTGGAGCCGATGTCATCGTAGGAAGACTTGTTTTTCACTAACAATGGTTTTTAGAAGGGCCTGCCGATAGGTTTTTCTGTGGAAGGAGAGTCATTTCCTACCCGATAAGGTCTGATCCTCTCTGTGAGTATACCCAAAACTATCATTTTCTCTTCATTTTGTCTGTTGATGCAGGGATTTTGGTCGATACGTTTTAAAGGTTGGGCGCCAATGGATTTTTTCCCGTGGTCATTTAATCACTCCCCCATGACATTTAATGAAGTTTATGGTGGTGGATTTATAAACCGGAAAGGGTATATTTTACGGTCATTTTCATTACCGTTTGAAACGCTTGTTTTTTTCTCTACCATCTGGACTATTCTAGACTGTCGAGAGCCAATAGAATTTTCGCTAACTGCGCAAGTTTTTCTCATCGACCACCAAGTCGAACCTGCCATGTAGGATTCATGACCCATCTTTCTTGTTTTTCTTGCGATGTTTTAATTGGGTATCCGTTAGGGTTTTGTCTTACGGAGTTAGGGTTTTTTTGGGGTCTCAACATTTAGATTCTTATCTAGAATTATAAGAAAACCAGTTTCCAAGTTTGCAAACCTAATGAGTTCTCATTCCTATTGGTTGTCTCACATAGTGAGCCCTGCTCTCAATTGTTATGATCATGACTGGGGGTTTTTCCTTACTTGCTCTGCCTTACTTTCCCTGTATGCTCAATCTGTGAGCGTTGAGATGTCAGATCTGTCCATTGACAAGGTGTACATTCGAGCATTTCTCCAACTGATCCGCCTTTGGTTTAGGTTACTATGCAGTGAAGGGTTGGGGTTTCATCGTTGGCCAACGTAGGGCATGGAGAAATTTTCCCAGTTTTGTGTTAAGGTTCAAGCTTTGCCACTATGCCGGAGCCATTAAGCCTCCATGGGGTTTCTTTTTTTTTGTGGGTAGAGCCCTTGGCATGTTGTTGTAGATTAAAGTGTGGATAAAGGTCAGTAAGAGAGCCGTGGATGATCTTTCATTTTAAAAGCATGAGGTCTAGAATCCATGCTTGATGAAGTTCGCTGAACGTTTCGAGTATGATTGGGTAAAGGATTTTTATTAAATTTGCTTAGGCATACCCATCATTCTGCATGTTTGATAATAGTAGTACATCTATGTATCTCATTGTTAATGCATGCATGCTACTAAACCATGATATATTTTAATATAGTCTTTTGTGTGTTTGTCTTGTAGCTTCCATCTTTATATAACATCATGCCCAAGAAAGGGAAGAAAAAGGCTCAAACTGCAGATGATGATTCAGAGGTAGAAATTATATCCAAGTGTGAAATAATCTATGAATATACAAAGGCTATCACGGGGATTGAACCTAAATTCATATGGGGTCAAATCTATCAGATGATCAAGGACCAGGCAGTTCTAGAAGCTAGCCTCGAAGACATACCATTGTATGCCAATATAATGAAATCTGCTATAATGAAAGTCTCTATGTGACCAAAAATATTCCCATGTGCTGAAGTAATTGGTTGGATTCTACCACTGGCCGATACAAGTACCATGATCCTAGAAAATACATAAAAGCAAGGTTTTGCTACTTACAACCCTGCGTATATCATGAATATTATAAGCTACCTACACCGCATATTTACATGAAAGAGAAATAGATGAAGGAGCTAGACTTAAATGTGTTTGACTGTGTCAAGAAGATAATGGTCTCCGGGAAGCAGTTTCACCAAAAACATTCAGGGGAATATGAGACCACAAATCTATGCACCCCGCATCGCCTCATAGCCCTAATGTTAAACCGGATATTCGGACGGGCCACTGGAAAACTTTACAAGATAATCTGGATACCCTTGATATATTATGTAGCTATGCAGGGTACCGTTTTCAGCTGGGCTGACATTGTGTCACACAACCTATCTTTATGCATAGTTTCATCACTTGGGGGTCTGACTGAGAGGAAGTCGAAATTCTATATGATCTATTTCTTAATTGACGACATCCTGTGCACTCATTCTTTCTCACGACTAAACTACAAATGGGAGCCTACCAGGACTCCCATCTACTATGCATATCAAATATTATGGGCACATAGGTATCATAGTTTCTATAAGAGCATCTGTGAAAATGTTTTGATGCCACTGTACAAGCTAATTTTTCTTGAAGAGTGTAACTGCATGTCAAAGGAAGCATTAGAGGTTGTAGTAGAATATGGGGATTTTTTAGTCTCCAAGGAGGGTCTATATTTAAGAATGTATGGGGGATCCAAAGCTCCTTCATTGCTACCAAAGTATGCCACTGATTATGTTGTTCACAAATAAGTAGTAAGGCAATTATATATAGATGGGATTAGGAATTTTCTATTTTATAGTAAGAAAGTCGTCTATCCTCCACTACCCTTCTATATTAGTAGCTATAAGTTTTCCAAGGTAAAAAGTGCTCCTGAGTTTGTTAAAGAATTCAAGAACTTTCATTTTGGATAAAAGAGTTTTCACAGAAACGATGCGTGGGACAAAGTGGCAAAATATTGCGCATTTGTGGGAGTACACTTTGAATACTCCCATCATTTTGATAAGGATGAAGCAGTATATAGCAATGCATGTAACATGATCACACTAAACAAAAGGTTCAAGAAAAATATCACAACCACATGAGGAAAAGGCACCAACATTCGCGCCTCTGAACAATAGATACAAGAAAAAGAGGTTGCATAGAAAGGTTAATGTAGGAGGCGGAGAAGATTAGCTGAGGAAGCACAGAAGCATAAAAAATAAGAGGAACAAAGACAGAGAGATGAAGAAGTACAAAAGAAGAAAGAAGAAGAAGAAAGAAAGCTTAAGGAAGCAGGTGACAGAGAAAGGAAAGAGACAGAAAAGGCAACTAAAGAGCTTAAAAGGAAGGAACAATAGGATCAAGACTGGGAAAATCTAGAGCAAGACCTAGCTCATGATAATTCAGTTGACAATTATTTTATTCCGTCAAGTATCACAATGATAGGGAACCTAGCTACCTCGGTGGAACTTAGATTGATACATTTTATTCCATCCTGGGAGAGGCTGTAGCAAATCTAGACACAATATTTTTTGACCCGGATAAGAAGAGAATTGTGAGAAGAAAAGAAAAGAGGATGAAAATGGGTGATCAACCTGTGGTGGTCATGGTGATTGAGGATACAATTATGCATAAGACGGATGAAGAACCTTGACTTCTCGAGATGGAAGGCATAGCAGAAGCCCAAGCCAATGCAGTTAATGTCAGTAAGATGGTCGAGGATGCCGATTAGTATAAATAAAAGATGTCCCAAATGAGAGAAACCTTGAGAAAAGAGAGAGGTGAGGGAAAAGTATTAAAAATGAAATATGATGATACTTTGTTAGAGTTTGAGAAACTCAAGGAAGCATATCAGATTTTGGAAGCAGACAAAGATGGATTAACACTGTCGGTTGCAAACATTGAAGGTGAAAAGAGACATCTTGAAAGAAAGTTTTTGGAACTAGAGGAACAGTTCAAGGTGGCCAAAGAAAAGTAGCTTGACATCACTCCATTCCACAGAAAAGCATGCTTAATGCAAAATAAGACACACCAAGTTCATCTAAAGTTGGTCGAAGAACTATACTGAATCAAGCAAATAGAGGTCAAGCTAAAGGAAATAATAGATAACTCATTAGAGTTCAAGAAAGGGGTATCAGAAGCTGCAAAACTAATTCAAAGTAAGCTAATTTGGATGGAAACCAATCCAGTTCTTCCAAAACACCTACCCCAGAAAACAACAGCAGGGTAAAAAATGGAGTTGGAAATTTTAGATCTTAGTTGCAAGGCCATAGTAAGATTGCACACCGCAATCGATAAGACGGTGGAGAAATGTAAAGAGTTTTACACGAAAATGAGCACAACGTATAACAAATGCCAATCTTCGACAACTATGTAGATTCAGGAATGCCTGGACAAAGAGAAACATTTGAAGAACTTGCGAGACAAGTTGTAGGAAGATGAGAAAAATGTCCAAAAGGTTGAGAGCATTAATGAAGAAGTCATCGGGACTTGGGTTGCGCAGGCCTCGATGCATAAATATCTTTTAGATTAATGTTTAATGCAGGTCCGACCAAAGGTAAAGGAGATCGAATCACATCTTTCCAAGAACGAATTGACTGCACACATATTATGTCACATGCCCCAATTTTGCAAAAATAATACTATCTTATTTGATTTTATTTAAAGACATTATGTTAAATTTTATGCTAAGTTGTAATGGATGACTCAGCAGAGTCAAGGATGTTGAATGTAATTATGAATATTCAATTATAAATAAATAAAAGTGGAGACAACAGCTTAGGAGAGATGTTAAAAGAGTGTTTATTGGTCAAGTTGGTGGAGGAGACTGGGTGGAGAGAAAATAGACATGTGGTAGCATCCTCAAACTCTTCCAACTGTTGCAGGTGGCAACCTCTCTACATTTCGGGTCATGATCCCCCAAGAAAGTGGGATCAGAGCAGGTGACTCAATTAATGACAACTGACCCAAAAGACCTAGGCAATCTTTATAAAAATTCCCATTGAAGAGAGCTGAGGCTACTCATTCTAGAGAAGTGTTCATTCAGGTGAATGTACTTCAGAGAAATTAAATGGCAAGGGAATTTGTGGAAAGAGTTTTGAGGGGTTAACTACTAAGTGATCTAGTGCAAATTTTCAGCTGAAGGATCTTACTGCTGAGTGTAGAGTGATTACTGAGTCATTGGACTAGTCTATTGTTTGCTTGCTCCACCAGTTCTCAGCCAAGGAGACCAAGAACAGGCTCGGGGGTCCTGAGGAAGCGTTGTTTGGGCGCACTCCAGGAGTTGGTAGGGAGGAACGACCTCCTAACGTTGTTGTTGTCCAGCTTAATCAGGTTCTACAGTCTTTTTGTTTTACTGTGCTAGATGGTTAAATATGAGTATGACTGATTAATGAATGTTAAATGTTTAGTTGTGAACTGTTAGAGTTAGAATCTTTTAGTTTATTGAAAGATTGAATCTGAAATAGATGGAAAATATTTCTTTAAGCTATGTTTTTCCACATCTGGAAGGACTAGACCATACTCCAGCACAGGCAGTGTATTTAAATTAGATGAAGGAAATGAGAAGAAACTGAAATGAATAGATTTAAAATGCATTCATAATAGCAAAGTAATGTATTGCAGTATTTAGGTATTTAACCTGGTTATCTATGTTCTTTGTTTATGTAAATGATACGGTCATAGTAGTGATCATCTGAACAGATGTGTATTATTTATACCTGGATGGTCAAATTGGTAGCATGGCAAGGCCCTTTAAGTTGATAGGATTAACAAGATATTTTTCATTTATTTTCCTATAATGGTTCATTTCATTTCTTAGTGTTCAACATCCTCTTAAAATGGCTACAAGTTGTTGCTTCCCACCACTATCCCTAGTGTCAAACAGGCTAGCAATATTGTTAACTTTGTTGTTGGTTCGTTGGATGGATTGAACGTACATGTTTGTTAAGGATTATCACGGATTATCCGAGCGATAAAATAGTTTGGCTTCATAGTTTGCCATGTAGTGCTCAGAGCATGTTCTAGTTTAAATTTCCAAAAACACTTACAAATTTTAAGGTACGTGGCCATCATTGACTCTGTTAAATGGTATCCAGAAGATCTCTTGCATTATATTCCAGTGAGAAAACATCCCACCCCTGTCTTCACTGTGGTGTGCCATCATCTTCACTCTCAACCTATCCAATATATCTGGGTCATCATATTGGGCATTGGAGGCACGAATTGCACTTTCTAGTAGCTTTGAAAGCTTGAAGGATCTTGTAACTCTCTTAGTGGTGGCCACTGGAAATCGTTCCACCCCTTTGCCACCTATTTTCTTTTGACGAAGGAGAACCTGCATGAAAATGACAGGTTTACAGTCGATGGAGAAAGTACCACACGAAACTCTACCACTGGCTTTATACCTAGTCTTACACACCTGCTTTCTACTATGCAAAGAACCAAAGAACTCCGTCGATTCACCAGCTTTCGCCATAATCAGGAAAAAAAAAATTCTACATGCAGATTAAGTTTAGAAACCTCTTGAAAGAGGGCGGATGGATGTTTTTTTTTTTATAGAGGCTTGAGACTAAGATGGGCTAGCAATGCGTCAATTTTGGCTACCACCTTGATACTACCTATGAGCTTCTTAAGCATTTGCCTACTAAGCCACAATAATATTTGTCGTAAACCACATTAGAGAATGAATATTGACGAGAAATCCATCATAAGATCTGATCATTAAGACATACTAAATAAATAATGCAGGTAAAGGGGAAAAAAATTGATCACATGTTCCAGAATTTCAGTTATTAGAGCACATGATTTGTTGAAATGTGTTCACCTACATCTGAGACTCATTGTTACAGTGACTGTTTTTAGTCATGTATATTAGAAAATTATATTGATACATGAATGATGGTTGTATACACTAAAAAGAATCTGGTTGTTAGTCGAGCTTATAGAAACCTAGTGTTGGAACAAGGTGGTTAAACTACTATAGATAATAATAATAATAAAAGTATAATGTTTGCATTTTATGATTTTTTCCAAATATTTTGAAGCAAGCTTTATTTTTCTGTGCTGAAATTTGTAAATTTTTAATTAGCTACATTGTTTTAATAGTTTATTTTCCATGCATATTCACATTGCCAAACAGAAGGGGAAAATGATAAATTCCTTGCACAACAAAATGCTAACATAAAGTTCCAATTTTTGCAGGACATTTGATCATCATAAGTGTTTGATAATATTGATGGATGCTGCTTTTGGGATGGAATATTTACATGGCAAGAATATCATGCACTTTGACTTCAAATGTGTGAATATGTTGATAAACATGGAGATCCACAACTTAAAAATGCTTGTTTTTTTGGGAGCTGGCTATTGTGGATTTGTGATGTTTGTTGGCTACAATAGGTTTTAACTTGTGATGTATAGGAAAACATTGTGCTAGCCTCCAATCAAAATTCCATCTTGATTTGTCATATAGTTCCTTACACAATCTTTTGAAGGTAGGTGATTTAGGGATATCAAAAATTAAACATCGAATATTAGTTTCTGGTGGTGTGCAAGGAATCCTTCCATGGATGCCTCGAGAGCTGTTAAAAGGAAACAACAATATGGTTTCTAAAAAGGAAAAAATGACAATTCTTTTATATCTAACTATATGAATTCTCAGTTTTGAATATCCAAACTTAGACATCAAATTATCTGGTATTTCTTTCTCCTTTCTAGGTTTATGTGTTTACATTCATTTGGCATTGTCATGTGGAAGTTGCTCACTAGAGAGGAGCCACATACAAGTATGCATTATGGGACAATAATCACTATGTCCTTGTTCATTGTAACGATGGCCATGATCCTTGTAGTGACATATCCCTGTATTTTGTTGTAGCTAGAGATGGAGGTGCAATATGTCTAATTCAGTAAATTTCTGACAACGTCTAAGTGGTTTGTGGATATTTTTGCAGGTGGCGTAGTCCATCATACTTTGCATACACCTATCCTTAAGTCCACCTATCCCTAAGGGATGTGATCATTCATGGAGTTCATTAATGGAGAGTTGTTGGTCGAGAAACCCTTTTATAAGACCCACTTTTACAAAGATCACTTTTCGATTGCGTGCAATGTCATCTATGCTTCCCCCTAAAGGGTAGGCTCTTCAAGCACATCCATTGAATTAGAATTTTGCAAAGGCCCATGAAATTTGAGTCAAGTGTGTTTCTTTCATGCCAGTTTACATTCTTTCCAATATTTCATCTCAGTTGCACATGTATTTCTAGTGTGGCTAGGGTGCAGTTTTTTTGGAGTTGGTTATCATCAACGCCGGTAATTGAGAGATGTTAAATTAAACATTTTCATGGAAATATCTATAATGAAAATGCCTCTCTATTATGAGTTAATTTTAGTGTGATTGGAACCATTTGCTACATTTATTGCATATGATTTTACTGAATATTTTTAATAATATATCAGTCATATGCCATATGACCTACATCCAATTGTTGTTCTTGTGAAATCTAAGCATGTGCAAATGTTAAGCCTTTTAAGAAGCATGATTGCTCTAGAATTTTCAAAAACATTTGTAAATGAGGGAGCATGTGCAAATCTTAAGCCTTTCAAGAAACATGATTCCTTGAGAATTTTCAAAAACATTTTTAAATGGAAGATGAAAAAATCTCATTTCAGGTTGAAAGATTTTATTGGCATTCCATGTTATCATGAATCAGATACTTATATTCATTAGTGTCAAATGCATTGTGGCATTACTCATAGAGAGTGAGAGTTCATGTGGTTCTCACAATGCATGTGAGATAAGAAGTGAATTGTATGGTTTATTTTTTAATTTTAAATATTTCAATACTAAAAAATAATAATATTTATATGTTAAAACGCTGATATGTATTAGTCCCATTCCACAACAAGCCTTCCCGATAGTCCCAATACCACATAATCAACCTAGTTATTATTGCAAGATTCTCGATGAACATCCTTTAGCACAAAAAGGTTAAGATGGTGAAGTTCTACCACTAGATCGTGAGAGAGCACATAATTAGCCCACAACACATAGAGAAAATCAATACCTAGAAATATATGAAATCCCCTACCATCCTGCTAGCTCAAATATTTAGAGATGATTGGAAGACTTTTTACCAATTGTTCCAAATGGTAGAAACAACAGATTTAGGAACTGTACCATCTCTAAGCCAAGAAATGGCGTTCAAACCTTTACAATATTTAGCATTTATGAGTTTTCCCCAAAGACCTGAACTAAATAAACATATCCATAGATATTTGGCACACAAGGAGGTATTGAAAAAAGATAAATTCTTAATCCCCCATCCCCCAAGATCCCGAGGAGAGATAAACTTTCTTAAGATGATATATGGAATTTTCCAAACTCTAGGATACCCGCCCACAGAAAATGAAAAATCATATCTCTGGTCCTTGCCAGAGTCAAAGAAGGGATGGAAAATAATGACATCCAATACACATGCATGCCTTGGAGGACTATAGAGACCAAGATTAACCTTCCACCTAGAGAAATATAGTGAAAAGACCAACTATTTATTTTTCAAATGATAGTCTTCAAAAGACATTCTCAATCTTTAGGACCGTAACCATTGGGTTTTAGGAGAAATCCAAAATATCTGAACCCTTCCTCGACGCTACCACACTTGAAAGGGAATCAAGAAAACAGAGAGTCTTTAAAGACTGATCACTACATGAATGTAAGATACAAGACTTTTTTTCCACTAACCTCTAAGCCTGAAGCTTTGTAGAAACTCAATAATAACCACTCTAAGTGTTTCCATTCCTTGACTGAACCACCCCCAATGATGACAACGTCATCAACAAGCAAAAGGTGTGAAACTGATACCCCCCCTGGAGACCTTGAAACATGAAAAGAGATCTTGTGTATTTTCCTGTTGAATGAGGAGGCTATGTCCTTCAATAGCTAAGAGAAACAAATATGGAGAAAGCGGGCAGCCTTGCTGAATACCCCTGTTACGTTTGAAATTTTATGAGGGCACACTGTTTATAAGAAAAACAAATTGAGTAGAGGAAACACAACTCATAATCCACTCAACCATATAAGGAGATAAACCAATTTGGATAAGAATTAATCTTAGGTAAGACCAATCTACTCGATCGTAATCCTTCTTTAGATCATATTTAAGAAAAAAAGCAGTCTTTTTTTGGACTTCTGTAGAATGTAAACATTCTTGAACAACCCAAACAACATCTATAATTTGACGATCCGACAAGAAAGCAAATTGTTCTTCAGAGATATATTTGCCTAAAAAAGGCTTCAATCTTTATGCTATGATCTTGGAAATTAGCTTGTAAATTAGATTACATAAAGATATAGGATGGTAATCATCAAAGGTGTCTGAATCATTCCTTCTTGGGAATGAGAGTAAGATAGGTTGAGTTTAGAATCTCACTGATTTTCCTTTGAGACTTAGATTCTTCCACTGCCTCAGTAATTTATTGCCCAAAAAGATCAAAAAAATGATTATAGAACTCAACCGTCTAGCTATCAAGGCCTAGTCTCTTGTTCTTCACAAAGAGATTCAAGTTTTTTTTAACCTTAGATAATGTCACATGCCTATCAATAGTAAGAAAATCATCCTCTTCAAAAAAACAAGGAAAATTACAAATAGTATTCATTTGGTCCACCAGATTGAGTCCTCGAGGTTGAGAGAACAGAGATTTGAAATGGTCCACAACAAAGTTCCTTATGGACAATTGTTCTTGACAGATGTTCCCCTTATCTGAACGAATTTCCCACACCGTGTTAGTCAATCTTATTTGATTGGAAAAATTGTGAAAAAATTTCGAGTTGTTGTCACTTGATTTTAGCCAAATCGCTCTTCTTTTCTAGTGTAAAGGCTCTTCTTTTTTACTTGGAAGAATTCCCCGTTTTGTTTCTAAGTCCCGAAGTGTGTCTTTCCTTTCAAATGTGAAGAATAAATCATCCATGGATCTTGTAAGAGACTGAATTTTAGAATCGATCTCCTCCAGTTCTTTTTTCACTTCGACTTTGTTCATCCTCTCCCATATTTGAACTTAAATTTTCAATTTATTCAACTTTTCTATCAAACCATACATTGCTAAGGTATAGTTGACTTGAGATAAGGAATTCCACTACTCTCTAATCAAATTACAGAATTGTTGATCTTTGTTATACCCAAATCCTGTCACCACCATGTGATAAGACCTTTTACTTACATGTTTTCCCTTAATGCCAGCATTTAGAGTGGAAACCCCATGTTGTTTGTCAATCCTACATGAAAATACTCAGCACTGTGATTTCCCTGTCAACCACAAGTAGTGCCTTGCTTGCACCGCTTGTATCATGTTTTCCATAAGTGGTGCCACCACCTGTGGCCTTTTGTCCATAATCATTTCTTATCTAAACCGCTCTGTCATAAGAGGAGAAAAGTGGTACCTTGGGTAAAATGGGAAAAATAGAAGTTTCTCGAGGATTCTAGATCATGAGCCTCATGTATCCCTATCATTGTGGATTAGTTGAGCTCGAGATCACCCATCATAGGATCTTAGAGGCCACCTCATCCACAAATATCTCAACCATTCCTATCCATTGAGTCTTATAAATACAAGCTCATGTCTATGGTTGAGGGGGAGAACTATAGAGGTATTGTTAAGCTGTTGAATTGACCACTTGGCCCAAGCCATTGGAGAGCATAGAGAGAAAAGTTGGAGCTTATGGGGATTAAGTGTTTGTCTCATGGAGATGCATGTTGACACTAAGGCTTAATTGGTTGTAAACTTCTCCATACATCTTAATGCAAATCTGATTTCTGTCCCACATTACTGTTGTTTTAATTTTGCATGTATATGTTGTTAGTTTCCTTAGTCACTAACATGGATACGTAGATGATGTTCTGGTAGCTTTGAAGTGTTTTCATGTTTGATCTGGTTGTAGGTACACAGGTTCACTATCGAAGCAACATTCCAGGTGTCTACGACATCCAGGGAGGGTCTTCATCCTTTGCCGTTCACTCATTTGTTCTGGATCTGAACCATTCAGACCAGAGGAACAACTTCTGTCCATAGAAGGTGAAATATTCCTAGTTACAAATTTGGTGATTCCACTGGGGATTAGATACATGTATCAGTTGATCTGATCTTCCTTAGTTCTTCAACTCTTGTCTGAATCCAGGCTCCATCTCTAACAACTTCAGTTAGATTTTCTATCTAACTCAGTGTATTTTGGTTTGAAACTTCCAGATTTGTCTAGATTTGAATTATTTCGACCTTTTATGCTCTTTTTTACTCTCAATCTATCATTTTTTACCTTGATCTGATATTTTTCCAACTTGATCTGTCGTTCTCCTTTATGTTTTGGATCTATATAGGGAACCACTCTTAAGCTGTTGGCGAGAAGCGGTGCCACCGCCTGAACCTTGTTAGCAGCACACGATGCCACCGCCTGAGTCCTGTTGGCGAGAAGCGGTGTTGGTCTAGAACCACTCTGTCAAGACCCCTCCAACACGGTGCCAGGTAGGCCCTATTCTAGACTTTGTATTTTGATTTTTTGTGTGTTTTTGGCTTACTTTTTGATTAAAATGAAGTGTATTTTTGAAAGAGAGTTTGTGTTTCTTGCATTAGAGTTTACATTCTTTTCTTTGCTTGAAACCTCTTGCTCTTTTCTATAGATATTATTTGTTGGAATTGGAAAATATACATTTCATTTTCATGTGTAGGCTTTGGTTTGTTTTGGACTTGGAATGCATGAGTGATCCATGTTGTTTTGAGTATTTCTTTGCTTGGGTGATTCTTGTTTCCTTTTGCATGCTGATTGTTTCAATGCTTGGTAGGAAAGATTGGTTCTTTGTTTCCTTGTCTGTTTCAAAGAGAAGTTTTAGTTTTCTCTCTCTTTTGCTTTATTCTCAAGTTTGTTGAACAATTTTCTTGTTTTGTGCATAATTGTTCGAAATTCTAGATCTTACTTTCATTAAGATGAAATATTTGTTTTCAGCTTTGTGTGCATTAGAGTTAGTTTTGTTTGGAAACGTTAGTGAAATCATCTTTCCATTAAGTTTTTATGCATCTTTTTCAAGCATGAAAAGATAGGAAACATTTTTGGATTATTTATGTTTGATGTTCTCTAAATTTTTTTTTTTTTTTTGCCTTAAAGATTGTTGGGGTGCATTGATATTTCCCTTTTCGTTTGAAAAGAAATAATTGCATTTGCATGTGGGTGTGCATCTTCTTTAATTTCAAGTTTTCACTCCATGGTTCCACCTAAACGCACAAGATAAAATTAACGGTAGTACTAGGTTAAAACTTTTAGCAATTTGAGTGATAAGTTAGAGACGTGTTTGGGTGTCGTTAAGCATAGGATCTGTCATTACTCGTCTGCATTACATCCCAGGACTCATGCGGTTCTTCCACGTACCGTCAGCATATTGAACGGCCTTTCACGTACCCTTGAGGTATATAGAAAGGTACTTCACGTACTCGATTGTATATTGGAAGGCCCCTTGTGAACGGTTATGCATTAGACAACACTACTACTGATTTGAGCTCCCATGTACCTTGCATATATCAGGAGACCCTTTTAGGAATCCTCAAACCATCTGAGTTATCCTTTTGGCCTGTCCTATGAGGTTCTTGACTCTTATCCACTCCTTTCACATGTTTTCTTGTTGCTTTTAGTTTGAGTAGTACTTGCTTGTGCGTGGTAGTCGGGAGGTTATTAGAGAGTTTAGAGATGGAATCCCAATATGGGACTACTACTCAAGAGGTCCCTTTCCAAGGTGTACCTTTTGTATTCCCTCCAAGTGAAGGTATTGGTCCTCCCTTTATTGCCACTCTAAATCTTCCTGGATCAACTATAGGATTACTGGTCTGGATTTTTAATCTGGTAATTCCTATTACACCTAATGTCTCAAATGTCACCTCTCCTTTGGGAGAGGATCAAACTCAACCTAATCCCTCTCCTTCTTCGCCGGTTCTAGATTCATCTATTTCTTCTTCTTCACTTGACCAAATCTCTATGGTTATTAGTCATGGTAAGAAGAATAAGAAAGGGAAGGCTAAAACGAAGAAGGATAAGAAAGAGAAAAAGCATCAACCATCTGCTCTTGATGGTGCCCATTCTAAGAGAACGCCCGAAAAACCCAAGTTCCCTTGTAAGCTTTGCAAGGGGGACCAACTTCTTAAGGAGTGTCCCAGTCTCTCCCGTGTACAAGAAGAGTGGTCTAAAAGGTCCAAACCGTCTATGTCATCAACCTCTAATCATCATGTTGACGATCCCCCCTCAACCAATGACCCATTGGTAAAAGGTCGTAAGGGTAAAGTCTTGTATCCTTGTTTAATATGCAAGGCTATGTATTGTACTTTTATTTGTCCAAGCATGGAGGAAGCTTCACGTTGGTTGGAAAATATTATTGATCATCAACAGGTGATTCCAACAAGTGATAGTAAGTTATCCCTCGATCCCCCACTGGTTGACCAAGTGGTCGATTCAGATTTATCTATGGTTGATCCCACTCTTCTTTTGGAGAGTGAAGTTAAAGTGGTCGAGTCGGTGTCATTTCCACTAAATCCCGCTCTTTCATTAGAGAGTGTTAAGATTGAAGTAGTCTCTTTGACCAAATCTTCATCTTATTCTTCTCTTCCAGTAGAGAATGGAATGAAACCTGTCGAAGTTTTTATGCTTCGTTCTAATTGTTCTCGATAAGCGGAAATTTTGTCTGTTTTGACAGAACCCTCTCTGAGTAGTGAGGTTATTTCCTTTGACTGGAGTAACATAATAGAGTCTCGTCTTCATTCGAGTGTTCCTTTCCAGATAGTTGTGAATGTTACTCGTAGGTGGATACTTCGCACTATTGTTGACGAAGGGGCTTTTGTTAGTATTCTATCCTCAACTGTGTGGCAAGATTTAGGTTCTCCTCAGCTTGTGCCAGCCACTGATCAGATATTGGCTTTTAATCGTAGGCTTACCTCGCCTTTAGGGACCCTTCCTTATTTTCCTATTACCTTAGGAGGGAAAACTGTCTGCATTGATGTTATGGTGGTCCAAGGTCCTTTAGATTTCAATCTGCTCCTTGGACGTGATTATGTTTATGCCATGAAGGTTGTTGTGTCCACACTCTTTAGATTTATTCATTTTCCCCACAATGGGAAGATTGTGACCATTGATCAACTTTCCTTTGTTACACCTGACCATCGCATTACTCCTATTAATCAGACTGCCCTGAATGTGCTGCATGTTCTTGTGATTCCTTCCCCTTCTTCTAGTTAGCTTCTTCCCATCATAGGTAAAATGGGGGGCATGGCTCCAGCCTCTGGACTTCATACTGGAGTTAAGTTGCTAGCTTATTATGTAAGGGGGCAACCCACCAACCTTTGGACATCATGTTGGCTTAGAACTTGTTGTGAGCATAGCTCCCATTATGTGTCAAGCTCGTTAAAAAATTAAATAGATGCCTTTGAGAAAAGTTCCCATGCCAATGAGCTCAGATGCCTTTGAGCTCATTGTGGGTCAGTTGAGCTTTAGATCCCCCATCATAAGATCTTAGAGGCCACCTCATCCAAAAATATCTCAATAATTCCTATCCATTGAGTCTTATAAATACAACCTCATGTCTATGGTTGAGGGGGAGAACTATAGAGGTATTGTTATGCTGTTGGATTGACCACCTGGCCCAAGCCATTGGAGAGCATAGAGAGCAAATTTGGAGCTTATGGGGATGAAGGGTTTGTCTCATGGAGATGCATGTCGACACTAAGGCTTAATTGGTTGTAAATTTCTCCATACATCTTAATGCAAAGCTGATTTCCGTCCCACATTACTGTTGTTTTGATTTTGCATGTATATGTTGTTAGGTTCCTTAGTCATTAACATGGATAAGTAGGTGATGTTCTGGTAGCTTTGATGTGTTTGCATGTTTTATCTAGTTGCAGGTACACAGGTTCACTATCGAAGCAACATTCTAGGTGTCTACGACATCCAGGGAGGGTCTTCATCCTTTGTCGCTCACTCATTTGTTCTGGATCTGAACCATTAAGACCAGAGGAACAACTTATGTCCACAGAAGGTGAAATATTCTTGGTTACAATATTCAAACCAAATTGGGTTAAACTTAAATGGATATTTAACCAAACTTTTATCAATATCAATTTGAAGAATAACCTCCTTATGATCAGATAACCCTAAGGAGTGAGCTGACCAAGATCTCTACTTTCCAAAGTCTTCACAGAGATCGTCAGCAAGGAGAAATCTATCTAGTCTTTTAGTTAGACCGGCTACCCCAAATATTCTGTTTGACCAAGTGGGAGACAAAACATTAGGGGAAATGTCCATCAATTTATTCTCTTCCATTTTAGCCCTAAAATACTTATAAATGAGATCTTCAATTTTACCATCACCCCATACTTCATCCATAGATAATGTGATATTGAAATCTCCTGCAACAATAATGGATCTATCATCCAATAACCCAAACTGAAAGATATTTTCCCAAAACACTTGTCTTCTTCTATAAGGAGCGTATATGTTGAGGATCCTAAGCACCTTTGAGGAACCCAGGACATGTCCTTCCACCAAAATTCTAGCATCTGTAATAAAACTTTTAAGGTTCTCCAACAGCAGAGTCCAGGCCACCAACATACCACCCGATAGACCGTTAGAGTCCTAGGATGAAACAAGCCAAGATGGTATTATTTTAAACAAATATCCACAAGAATACCCCACATCTGTCATTGTCTCCTGTAAAAGTAAACACATGGCTTCAAATTGTCAAAAAATGACTTCAAGGCAGCTCTTTTGGGTGCACTTCCTAACCCTCTAATGTTGAAAGTGACAATGATGATTTCTGAATAATGGTAAAGGTTGCTGGTTCTTTGAGAGCCCGATCAGAAGTGTCAAATGATGAACTCAAAACCCTAGGGAGGCCTTTGTCAAACATAGAAGATAACCTAGTATTTTGACACATAGGGGCAAAAACCTCAACCTCTATTGCCGAGGCTTCTTTGGGTTTTTCTTTTCCCCTATTTTTAGTTTTGTGGATAGATACATTTGAACATCTAATGGAGGAAATTGCAATCGTATCATGTGCCTCAAGAATAGTTGAAAAGGTTTTCAATGGAAAAATCCTCAACCTAGGGCCAAGATGTTGAGGGAGGAATGGTCCTCCATAGGAGAGGAATAAATATGAAAAAGAGGAGGGTCATAAGAAACCCTAGACAAGGGAGGAAAATCAAAAATATTGAAGATAGAGATCTCTTGAGTAGGATTAGAATGATGAGGGATTTCCAAGTCATAAATTACATCTTCCTCAAGACCAATAACATCCTCAAGTAAAACCTTAGGAGAATCCTCCACATGACCCGGAGAAAAAACCATTTCCTCAGCCAAACATGAACTACCCTCTACCAAAAGAAAATGAAAGAGCTCTTTGAGGAACAAGAATTTTAACAGAATAGGAATAGAGCTAGAAAAATTACCGACAAATGAAGCAACCGATGAGTGATCATACGAAAAGGGGGAGTGGATTCCGTCAACTAACTCCAAGTCTGAATCACCATGTTTCTGGGCAACGACCTCATTCAGTCGAATGGAAGAGCAATAAGGTTTTGAATGACTTTCTCCCCAACAGTAATGGAAGCAAAACGGAACCTTCCAGTTATCCAATTTTTGTATTAAAGTTTCCCCTTCCCATACCACTTCCATTTCCACTGGAAACCCATGCTCCATTTCCATTTCCATGACGACCTGAGGTGCTTTTCACTCAGAACCCATAAGATGACTCTCCTAAATGTGAATAAATTTCCCTACTTCATTCTTCACTGCACAAAACCCCTTTATGTTCTAGTAGAATAAAGGAAATCCAGGTAAAACTACACACAAGTGTCTCTTCGAGAGTTTTGTTGTTCGTGGATCGAAATCCACCTTCACCAGGACAAAACTAGTGCACCTTTACCATACACCTAGAATATTTCCTCCACCACCATCCTATCATATTTAGATAAGAAATGGAAAATGAACCACCCATTAACCAAGGCTAATACCCTAGGAATGTTCTCAATGATAGGTTTCCATTGTTCACGAATCCATTCCAAAAGCTTTGTCCTGGAAATATTTACAAATTCCATTTTTCCCACCAACAAACGTATAGAGAGGGATAAAACTGAATCCATGGTAACATCTCTTTCAAGAATGCACAATGGTTTTCCCTTCTACACTTTTTCAAATCTGAGTTGCAAGAAACCCGAACAGACTTTGACTCAGAATCGCAGGCCAGAATCGTTTTTGCAATAGAAGTATTAGGGGTTTTTGCTTTACCGCTAGCTCCCCTATGATCGGAGCCTGAAAATACACATCCACTAGACGTGTCATGAGGAAAAGAAGCAAAGGTACCTTTCTCCCTGACTGATGTGATAGGTTTAGAGGAGGGTAACTTTTGGGGGTGAAATTTTTCCAATTGGATATTTTTTGGGTTTTTTTCAAAAAATAAATTCACAATTTGGTCAGTTTATTGTCTAATATATCCTATATTTACATAAAATATGTTTTTTATCATAATATTCGCCAAAATTTACACCTTTCAGTGTTAATTTTATGTTTCATATTTAATATTCGCCTACCTATCTATAAACATGTTTTTTTCAATCCAAAACAATCGCCTAAAATACTATACTTAAGTATAATATTAGAATACTTAAAAAATACCCTAGTTTAGAGTCGTTAACCGGCCCAGCTGACCAATAGCAAGGACTCCGGTTCGAGCTTATTTGAGAAACCCAACAGAAAAAAAGAGAAAACCAGGAAAGAAACTAGCTATGGAATTTTGAGAGAAAAACGAAAAAAACTTCCCACTTTGGTATCCTGGTTCATACTAGACTAAGAGCATCTCATTGGAATATAGGACCATAGTTAGGCCTTCCAGATCTTATGAAAATCCATGAAACTACCATCAAGAAAATGCAGAAACCCTAAAAAAACCTCCATCCTCAATATACTTAATTATCAATTTATCATACATGTGTGTGTGTGTGTTATTCAGGTTTTATGTTGATTGAACTCAAATTCGAGTGTTTAAGAACAAAGAGGAAGAGTTGGGTGCAGTGGACATGAGTTATCATTATCCTAACGACCAAGCAATGAGGATATACTCCAGCCCAAGGTATGCATATGATTGGGAAACCAAAGGTGGAATCGTGAATATGACTCGACCATCCTCTTTTGTTGCATCGTTCAACAAATTCAATGTTATTACTTCTTCTAACTGTGCTGAAGAGAATATTTTGGACTTCAAGCAAAAGCAGAGGCTCCAGTGGGTGTGAAAGGAATACATGATATACAATTATTGTTGAGACACCAAGAGATTCTTTGAGGGGATGCCTCAATAATGAAAATGGGCCCTCACCTTTAGAGGTTGCTTCACTTCATCGTCTGATTCATTTGATGAATTCTCCATTCCCTACCCGTCCAAATTCTATTATATTAAGTACGTTCTTTTTTCTACAATTATTATTACATATTTCTAAAAATGCATGAATGCATTATTAGAAAGGAAAGAAGCCGATATTTCGTGTTAATTTTATTTAGCTATCAATATATAAATTGGAAATTCTTTACATCTTTCAATCGCTATAATCTTGTTTTCTTTTCGTTTTTTCCAATACATGTACCTTTTCTCATCACTATTGGATTATATTGGAATTTAGGTTTTCATTGTGCAACTAAAAATTGTTATTACAAATTTAGACTTCTCAATTCAATTTCACTTGACCATGCATTTTAATATTGCAATATTGTTGGATTAGGTTTTCATTGTGTCACATTCCATGTAATACATCCATTGATGCAATCACCCTCTTTTGAAAAACATATTTGGCACTTCATTGAATGATTTTTTTGTCTCACAGTGTCAATATGAATGATAATAAAAAAATTAATATGTCACTACTTCCACCATGTGATGTTCACAACTTAATTTTGATATCAAGTTCATTGCATACTTTATCTCAGAAATATCTTCAAATATATTTTTGCAAACACAACATCTGTTGAATATGTAAGTTCAATTCTCTTGGATAAAATCCAAGTTAGAGTCGAAATTCCACATAGACTTGGTTGGGTTTGGGAGATATTAAAATGACAATGGAGTTAGAGTAATGAAGGTGCTAAAGGAAGTTTTGTTGTAATTTTTTATAAAGCATTTTTATGTCAAATTAAATTGACAATGGAGTTAAGATTAATGGAGGATTAAATGAAATTTGTGCTATTTTTTATAAACCTTTGCTTGTACTTTGAATCTCAAATGCTATTGATTTATGATGTTTGGATTGATATACGAGTGGCTATATAAATTGTATTTATTATGTTTTTCATCCTCTTGTTTGTTATAATGGTTTCATTAAATAAGGATAATATAAACACAAAAGTATAGTTTTTGAAGTGAGATATTCAGAATGAGAAGGAGAAGCAGGAAGCCAATTATTGCTAGGTTGTTGGTTTTATGTGTTTTCTCTCTCTAACCTCACTTTTACACATTTTTTCATGTCCATTGTGTTTCTTACCAATATAAATTTACAACGATATAGCATTGTTTATGGCATATTTGTGCAAACAACTCATTCTATCTATGTTTTATTTGTGCAGTGTGTTTAATATTGAACACATTTGAATGGAAATACATTCTAATTTAGAATTAAATTGCTTCATAGGCTTAAAACAAAAAATGAAAAAAAAAACTCTCTTTTAACAACATACCGTGCAAAGTAACTTTTAACAACATACATAACATTTAAATGATTCTAATTTATCTATTTCAGTGATTTCACTCTCTAACAACAACCTATCTGCATATTATTGCACCTTCTTGGAGAAATTGCTAGTTTATTTTATTTTATAAGTGCATTCATGATATTATATCTAAAAGCAATTTATGCTTAAAAGTACTCTTACGTTTAATCATATCAAATAATTTTTTTTGTATTGATTTTAATTTTTGACATCTTTTCAAATTAACTTAACCATAGTTACATTGGTTGTAGTATAAAATGTGATTTGTAAATATACCTCCCCCACAAAATGTCTAATTCATAATATTTTATTATATCTCTTATGAGGCCCATTTTAGACCTCGAAATTTCCCTAATGTCTCGATGCACCATCTGGCATGTTCCACCAACTTCCTTAACTGCTCATTAATTTCTGCAACTATCCCCTGCCATGGTGCTGTATTTTTTCAACCATTCGTCAGTCGTGTTGTTTGCACCAGTAGTGCTATTTGCACCAGTCGTCAGTCATATACCAACTACTCACTAGTCTTCCATTTGCCTATTATCACCATAAAGTTGTCGGTCCAATCTTCCAACTATTCTCTCCTTAACTATTTGACTTTTGTCGACTACCAAAATTTTTCTTATCTAGGAATCGTCGGCTTACCCCTTAGTCGGCTTTTATAATCTACCATCGAGTACTTCACCTGGGTCGAGATGCCACTACATCACATGTATCCTAAACAACAAAAGAGGATAGAGAAAAACGATTCTTTTGAATATTTTTGCTATAAATTTCATTCTTGAATTCAAAATTGAGTGCTCTTGGTACCATTGGAAAGGTCAACTTTCATGTTTTTGGTTTTCTAAGATTCCACACCATTTTTTTTGGGGGGGACATATTAGTGTTTATAGGAGAGAAACATCTAAAATTAATTAAATATTATTATTTAAAAAAATATTTAAATGGGATTAAAATTAATTTTGTCCCATTTAAAATCAAATATTATTTATTTTTATTTTTAAAATATTAATTATATAAATGTTTTTCGTATTACAAAATTACTCAAATATCATTTTAATTATTGTGATATTTATATTTTAAGGGACTTGAAAATAGTGATAATATAAAATACTCTATATTTTTATTTCAAGGATATTTATCGTATTTCGAGACAAACTTTTCACGATTTTAACCAAGGTGAGGTTTATATGGATTTAGCTATTGCCAAATAAAAGTATGACACAAGCATCATAACCTTCTATATGTCCAACTTAACTATAATGGTCAGCCAAATTTATTGCAACTCTATTGGTGTGAGAGATCCAAATCATCCCTAACACAATTTTTATGAGGCCCATTTTAGACCCCAAATTTGCTCTAATGAGTTGGTGAGGTATTTTACAAACTTTATCCTTGTTTAGTTACATATCTGAGCCCGTTTGGGCTAAAATTGTTAACACATGTTAGAATGCCTAGGGTAGGCCTACATGGCTCAAAATATCGGTATTTGGCTTAAGAGATGGGTTTATAGGGCTCTCTTTCCTTAAAATGGAACCATTATATTAAAGTATTGGTCCACTGTGGGATTAGTCTCTCTAATAGGGAATATCAACTTACTTGGTGCTAGAATACTGCTACAGGTAAAGTCGTAGAAAAATTAGCTTAAGAAGCTATTATCACTGCTACTATGGAAGTAGAGGAAAAATGGTGGTTGTATCAATTATATTGGAAATGGTGGGATCCCTTAAAACTTAAAATTTTTGTTGGATTTTCTTTAAGAACCATATTTTTTCCTTGGACAATATATTTAGAAGAGGGGGCACTGGTCCAAATTTTTGTCATCTATGCTTTCAAAAAAAGGTGTCAATCGACCACCTGTCAGTTTATTTATTGTATGTTTTCTTAGCAAATTTGGATGGAGGTCTCTAGGTACCTCCAAATTTCTTATTTTTGGCCAAACATTTCTTTTGAAGCAAGTTTTAAACATTAAGCCTCAATCTATTTCAATCATGGGAAGCTTCCTCTCTTTGTAATCTGGGGTATTTGGAGACACAACAACAATGTTATATTTGAAAATGTTAAGGTAAACAGTTATTTGGTGCGTTAGAAAATTGTTGGAGTTTACAAAGAGTTTTATAAGGATTATGTTGAAAGGCCTATATAATTTCCTCCTATTCCAATTTTCAATGATGATTGTCCTATTGGTTTTTTAGATCCTAGGCATCATAAAATGGTGATTGTGGAGCTGGTATGTATATTAAATTAAACAATTCTCATAAAAATCTTCTTTGGATGGGGTGTGGAAAAGGTACAAACACCAGGGTTGAACTTATGGCCCTTTGGGGTTTATTACTATTTGATCTAAACAAGAATATTGTTGACTTACAGGTGGCTGGTGATTCTAGAATTGTTGTGGATTGGGCTACACGGAATCAAATATACATGTTACTTAGTTGGATCATTGGAAACATATGATTGAAGTTTTAAAATGACTTTTTAATTCCCTTTCTTTCAGTCACATTTATAGACAATGCAGTTCTAAAGATGATAAGATATCCAAAAAGGAGATAGGTCTTGATGAAGGTCAGATCCTATTTGAATACTACGAGGATCAAACTATGCTATATAGTGGAAGTCTGCAAATCTGAATGTTGTTAAAATTGTTACTATTGTTTAGATAGCTTTAGCCTTGTTTTTTGGCTTAAACATTGGAAAAATATTGTACTTAATTCCTACTTATGTATTTATGTTGGAAGTACTGTGAGACGAGTTTAGCCTAGTTTTTTGGTTTAAATTTATAGTACTCCAATAGCTGATTTTAGCTTTATTGGAAGCACAGTTGGATTTAGAATTAAATATTTGATATGTATAGGAATTTTGGGTAGCAAATGAAATCTCAATAGATAGACTTGAAATTGGTTTGATGAGGGATTTAAAGTTTTTATGAGCTATGGGATGAGGGATCTTTTTTAATAGTTTATATGTAACTTTGATTCATCGTTCAATAACAAGTTACATGTTTTTTTCCTGATTGAAAAAAAAAACAATATTCATCATCAATTACTTTATTTTAATCTCCATTCATTTAAAAAATAAACATCTAAGTGTACTTCAATAAAAAAAATCATCACAGATTGTTGAATTTTTTCCTTCAATAAAAGATCAGCACAAAGCACAATTTTTTCTCGGAATCTGGAAAATCACCCATACTCTTACCGCATGCATGATTGGAAAACAACTAGTTTAAATAGAAAAAAAGTAAGTGATAACTTATTTGTGGCACTTAACTTGTGGCCTATCAATATTCACCAATAAGTTAAGTGAATATGCTAATTTGACCTAATATTAGAATTTGAAAAAATAAAAATAAAAAACTTTTTGATTGATTTTTTTTAATCTTTTCATATTGATGGATTTTGAAATGTAATGGGAATACAATCCAAACAAAATCAAAATCTAGGTAATAAAAAACATTTTTTTATTATTATTATTATAATAATATCAAATAATAAAAACAAAATAGTGTTTATTTATTATAATAATATCAAATAATATAAAATAGTTGTAAGTTAATGTTTTGTAAAAAAATCCATTCATATGATTTATGGTTACTTCTTTGAAATAGAATTAGAAGTTGTAGTGAAAACCTTTATTTTATAAACTTGGATAAAAAAAATGACGAGATAAAAACATTTTAAAACTTTAAAAAAATTAAAACATGATTTAAAACATGAATATTGACTTCATTTGTATACAACTAATTAGTACTTTTATTTATATAAAAATAATAATAATATACATATACTTATATTTAAATTATGAATGTAAAATACTTATCATGTGCAAGTTTTAATTTATTTACATAAACCATTATATCCAAGCTCAAAGGTTATTCATATAAAATATCATGTATTATCTTTATGAACATGTTAGCTTGTCATGATAGGCTACTTGGCATTTGTGGAGGTTGAGTTATTACAGGTTATTTGTTCAATCCCTGTGAGTTAGGGGTTAAGAGTGGGATCTACTTATAAGGGAATTAAATTAACCTATAGGGTTTTTATGATTGTTTTCATTTTCATATAAACATAGTGACAACATCTTTCGGGTGTGAGGGATTCCTAGTTGGAAAAAAAGAAAAAGAAAAAAAAAATTACAAACAAATCCTACTAATCCTACTAAAAGATAATATAAATTTTAAATTTAATAAAATGATACTCATAATTCTTCATAATATTAATTCGAAATGAATTAATGCTAGTAAAATAGAAGGACCTCTCTTTGTAATCCATACCCATATTATTAATCACGAAATAAGTCCCCACATTTAAAACATAAAATTTTCTATTTACCTATCACTTATTATCCTTTCACAAATATTAAAAAATAATATCTTATTGATGACCCACCCCTTTGTAATAAGATCAACATAAGTCCATCTTAAAAGTGGATTTACCAAACACCTAGAGGGATCAAATCTTTAAGGTGTAAACCCTTTTTAGAATGTAAATGTTAAGGAAGATTTTTAGTGTGTGTGTGTCATTATAAATGTTTTAAATCAAATTTGAACATGCAATTATATGAATAGGTGTTTATATTTTAGAATTTAAAGTGGACTATTAAGTATATTTTTCCTAAATTACAAAAAGATGAGACAAGTGTAGTGTTGAGACTAATTTTATTGCAAACAAATCATTTAACTAGGAGAGGATGAGTGATAACAGGTAGCTATGACATAAACAATAGGTGATTACAACTATGCAGAAAGTAACATATAACTTATTCATGGCACTTAACTTGTAACCCATCAATGTTCACTAACCATAAATTAAATGGCTATATTAATCATTAATTACACAGATATGTGAACTTAGATATTATCTAATATTTATGTCGATAGGCATTTAGATATTATCTCACATTTTGGACTTGCTTAACAAGATTAACCCAAGTGTAACAAGTGTACAACATGGGTTCATATCATCGGCATCATATCTTGTTATGCTTAAATGCATCTTGGTTAAGATTTAAATAAGCTTTAGTAAAGGGTGGTTAAAGAAACCGGTAACAATTTGTTTTTGGTTTTTCATAAAATTTTTGTTTGTTTATTTAATAGTATTTGTTTTGTGCTTATATTAACTCTAATAATATTGTATGAATAATGGATATAAAATTATATATTTTAGCCTTTGTTTATCACTTAGATATCTTCACAAAACTAAGTGGTTGGTTGTGTCTATCACTGGCCACTTTACTTGTGGTTATGCTAGTTTGGACTTCCTTGAGCTGATCATTAACTCCAGTGTAACAAGTGTGCACTGGAAATTCATTTCATGGTCATGGTATCTTGTTATGTTTAAATGCGTCTTAATTAAGTTTTAAATAAATAAGTTATAATTATTATTTATAAATCTATAATTCACTAAAGTGTTATACTTCTTATTAGTTTTTGTTTTTTTGTTGATTTATTAAATAGTATTTTGTTTTCTTATTATTTATTAAATAATATTTGTTTTATGTTTTTTTTATTAATTTAATATTTATGTTATATTTTACATATTCAGATATGGTAATTAGTTTAGTTTTTAGTATTTGTTTAATTACATTGTAGGCATTTCTCTCTATGAGGTTCGCTTTGTAAATATCGGTCACTTCCTTGTCCTTGTAGCCAATTAGAGTTCACCACGTATCCTTCTTCTTTCCCAATCAAAATCTGGCACGATTCTATTGTTGCGGTTGTGTGTCAAGAAGTTCACCTGAGATTCGTGTGTTCATAAGTTTTCATAAGCATGGATTCACAGTTTTTGCGGTGTTAAGTGTGTCAAGAAATCCCTTCAATAGTTTGAGAAACTCCTTCCCTACGGATACCTAATCCAAAATAAGTTTCTAATGCTTACATATCCATACATCATGTGTTCCTCTTTTCACCTGCGTCTACTCTATATTGCAGAACTCCCAACACTCGAATGGTAGCCCCCCTTAACTGGGCCAAGCTATCAGTAGGCGAGACAATAGTGATGTGATAAGAAAGAATGCAACTACATATGCAATGACCGGTGATGTCAAGGGTTCTCCATTTATGAATGCAATAATCAAAGTTTTTTGTGTACATACATAACCAAAATTTTATCTTCCATGGTAGCGCAAGCATCAATTTAGCCCGAACAATAGTGGGTTTATTATTGATGGACACAGAGTTCTGGCCAATGTCCATTCTACACACAAGCTAGCTTTATAGGAATCCATCTCAAGCAAAGCTAGATCTGCACGAAGTCCTCCCTGCTTGTATTCGAGGTAATCTAGATTTTTGTTTTCTTTGAACTGACGCAGTGCTAAGAGGCAATTGTTCATTTCTTCTACCGTCAAACACAATATTTTCACATGTAAAGAACTATAAAAAAGAAACAATAATGTTTCAAAGTTATCAAAGCAATTATGTAGTAATGTTGGTAGCTTGCAGTAAGAAATTTGTACCATATGCTTGCACTAATCAGTCAACCATACCAAAACTAAAGCCAGAGTCTCCTAGAGAAAAAAAGGCATTTCCTATTCTCCGTGTTACTTTGAACGCTTTTCAGATATTTGAATAGCATGGTGATCTAAGAATTATTTGGTGACTATGAATTTTCAACCTTTAGTACTATGGTATAGACAATCAAGCTTTAGTACTATGGCATAGAAAAACTTAAACATAGGGGAAACAAAAATCAACGGAGAAAATACTAAAGCCTTCAAATATCCATCATTACAACCTTGTTGTTGAGACAAAAAGAAGGAAGATTAGATAATGGGAAGATTTTGGTGAATGTTATCAATCTTTTAATCCTTAAAAGGAAAACAATTCAGTGCGAAAAATTAATTCCACTACTCAAAATTGCACTAAAATCTACTTAAACAGATTCCTAGCCGAATTCTTCTGCAAAATTTGAACTGAAACAATTTTTTCAGCAATTTTTTATGGAAAAAATGCTCTACACCCCAAGCTTTCCAATGGATATGCTATTATGCATTATATGTGCTCGAATGGAAACATTTTCTTCGTTTCTTTTAAATTTGCACCCCAAGATTTCCAAAGCCTATGTTATTATGCATGCTATCTAATTAAATGACAACATTTTCGCCGATTCTTTTAAATTTTCACCCTAATCTTTCCAATGACTATTCTATCATGCATTCTCTCTACTTGAGTGGCAACAATTTCACTGATTCTTTTAAATTTTCTCTGCTTTTAGAAAAAAATAGAGAGCCCTCACGCCTATGGCACCCAATCAAATCTCGGGTTCTTTGACACGCCTCGTATTGTTCTTGGATTGAACTCCGTCATCGATTTCAAGACCAGAAACAACACTCCTCAACATGACCACTCGTTGCAGAAATAAAAACACTCGAATTCCTTCCACCAAAAAGGCTTCGAACACTATGACATGGATTTTATCCATGGATATATCCCCAATCATTGTAGGCTTGATAGCTTCATCTTCGCCAACCAATTCTCATGCTCATCAAATCCCTTTTGCCACCATTAAATGAATCAAACTATTTTCAAGCTTGTTTTATTTAAGCTTCTGATACAACCAACAACTAACAAGTTTTAGACATTGTGTCCCTTCTCTCCAATGTTAAAATAAATATCATGTCCAATGCCTCAACGCTTGGAAGTAAAGGCAAAATCCAGAAAGAAATTGTCCCTCTCAGTTGCAAATTTACTCCAAAATCATGCGTCACCGACTGATTTATTCCTACCAAATAAGTGTTGAGCCCATTTGTTTGATCATATCTCCATTCCATCGATTGAAGGTATGGTATTTATACTACTACTTATACATAACTTATCACATCTTAGGATAACTAACACCATTCATCTCTAGTAGAATATTATGTGATCTAAGTAGAACACCTCATCACGTAAAGCTTTATCATTATGGTCATTCTTTCACACCTATACCTAGAAAATGAATGTGAAACATATGGTGACTGCGCCCAGCTTGTGGAATTCATAAGCTACTATGACAGTCATAAGGAATTGCATACATGTTCTAATAGATTGCACTCAGTCTCTGAACAAGTGTGCCAAGTTTTAGATTGTATTTGTTTAGAAGTTCTGGAAGACATTAAATGATTGCATCAGACCATTCCTACACAAGTGCTCCCAACCTGGAAATTGAAATATCATTAATGTTTAAGTGATACATGTTAGGTAATTAATGATGTTTAAGTGATACATGTTGGGTAGTTATCAAATCCACCCACTCCCCTTGGCTACATAAAACAACGAGGACACACACACACACACACACACACACACACACACACACACACACACACACACACATATATATCCTCGTTAAACTCAAGGTGCACTCCATCAACTATAAAGAGTGACCTAATTATGGGTCATCCTATTTATTAAGTTGGCTCTTACAAAGACATATGAGGGCCACTTTATATGCCATTTATAGAGTTGGATTTATGTTTATTGTTTTATTGGTTTCCATGTGTTTATTTTGTGTATCATTTCAAAACTAGCATATAGGATTACAATGTACACGTTAGCATACTTTCGAAGTGGGTGAAAAGTATGGGTGGTTACTTTGTTGAAAAAACTACGAACTTGAGAAGGTTTTGGTTGATATTTAAAATACACCTTTTAAAGCTTGAATGTTCACTTCAATTTAAGTTAGGTAACCGATCTAAAAAAAAGCACATTAGCTTAGCTAGGAAAGCCCCATGTTGTATAGAAATGATTCTTCACTGAAATTGAGAAGGTTTTGGTTGATATTTAGAATACACCTCTAAAAGGTCGAATGTCGACTTCAATTTAAGTTAGGTAATTGGTTTGGAAAGAAGCAAATTAGCTTACCTAGGAAAATACCATGTTGTATAGAAGTGATTCTTCACTGAAATTGAGAAGGTTTTGGTTGATATTTAGAATATACCTCTAAAATTTCGAATGCCCACTTCAATTTAAATTAGATAATTGGTTTGGTAAAAAGAAATTTAGCTTAGCTAGGAAAGTCCCATGTGGTGTTCACGTGAGGGATATTATATATTTATTATGTGGCACACATTCAACATTAGGGAGGAAGGTTGTGATATGATGCCTTCTCTCCAAGGCCCTCTATCCAACTTTAAGAGGAGAGGTTGTGATATAATACCATCTCTCCAAGGCCCCCTATTCAAATTAAAAAGGGAGGCTGTGCTATAATTCCTTCTCTCTGAGGCCCCCTATTCAAGTTAAGAGGGGATGTTGTGATATAGTACCTTCTCTCCAAGGCCCCCTATTCATATTAAAAAGGGAGGTTGTTGTATAATTCCTTATTTCTATAGGACATGTGATGTACTCTTTGTAGGTTCCCATAACAAATGAGTTCCTAGGGGTAGAAATTTTTGGGTCCATTTTTTGTTTGTTTTGAGTTGTTTTTTTACCAATGGTTTTTTAGTCCATTGTAAACTAATTATGGCTAAGAAATATAGGTTCTATTCTAATCAAGGTTGATGGATTAGGGTTTTGGAGATATTCTCTATTAATTCTAGTCACATAAGAAATAGAGTTCAAATTGATTTGAAATCGATCAAATTTGGAATCACTTGGTTTAGTTTAAAATAGAATAAAATATTTAACCAAAGTTCCAACATATATGATATCATAGTGGAACATTAACCATACTATTTAGTATTAAAAACCTAGATACATTTAATACATGTCTAACTTACTCTGAGTTGTTACTTTCTGGATTTCCCTATGGAATTTTGCTGAGAAGGTGAAACCTACAACTGGCAATGATCATGAATCAAACTTTCGAGATGTTTGTATAGAATCGACCGAGAAAATGAAACTAAGAATTGAGCATTTTGCTTCTCCATTTTCACTCTAATGGAAATGAAGACAAAGAAGAGATGACTGTCGATTATTTGGACTGCTTCTTGAATGGGATGGATTATAACGCCCCCTTTAGGACAGAAGACCGAATCGTAGAAGAAGAGAAAAGTTATGGGAAAATCTGGGCGTTTTTAAGAATTTTTATGTGGCCAACGAAGGTGAGGTCGAACCGGGAACCTCCGGAACATGGGGTGAATTTGAGGTGAAAATTGCGAGAGACGTGGTCTACTGGAGGAACAGGCGAGGCATGGGGCGTATGATATCGAATTAGATTGCGAGAGCTTTATTGGAAATGACAACTCAATGGGATGATGGCTTAGACGAGGATAAAAAGAACAACCTCAGCTTCAGTCGAAATTCAAACGAGATCGAACACTTGACCACAGGAGATCGAACAGTTGACCACACAAGATCGAATGCTAGTTTGACATGGTGTACTCAGTAATATTTTGCTTGAAATCCTAATATTGCTGAGTAATCTCCTTGACCTGCTCTTTGACTCTGTTAGCTATCTCCTAGCCCGCCATCAGATCATGTGTAATTGGATGCTCAACCATTTTCTTAGCGACCTCCTTTTTACCTTCCTATGTTGCTTGTAGTGTTGAAACCGCTTTAAGAGAGAGTTGCGCTCCAATTTCTTGAAGTTCATTGACTTGTGTGTTGCGTCATTGTTTCCTTTCTTGCACCTTTTCTACCCGCTGTTGCAGCTCCTTTAGCTCTACTGACTTGGTGATTTGAACCATCAGTGGCATTTCTCTCATCGATGTATTCAATGTCGCTAGCTCCCCTTCTGCTTCCTACAACTGGGTGGTCAGTTGCACCAATTGCTCATCTTGCACTATGTTCCCCTAAAACTACATAGTGGCATATGTCACTTTCTTTGTCTCCTACTCAAGTTCATCGAGTTGTGTTATCAAGTATTCTATAGAACTCTTACGTTTTACTATTTGTTCTGGTGGCATGGTTAGGTGCACCAAAGCCTCCAAAATGATATTCTCACTCTGCAATTTCGAAATAACAGCCTCGAGTCATTGTTCTCCTGCCACTGCATCCATCTCCACAGTTATTTCCAGTACATATTGACATGCATCCACAACTACCTCTTCCAGCTGCACATTGTGATCCCATAGTTGAGCCTTCTCAACTACAAGGCGATCATGTTCCTTCTTCATCTCGGTAATATCCACGGTGCTCTTCACCATCAAATCATCTTGTGCTTTCTTCAATGCTTCTATTTCCTTCTCTTTCTCTTCCATCAACTTGTCTTTTTCCTGATGCAATTCCTCGACCTCTTTCTGCTCTTTATCCAATGCCAGCAACCGTTGCGGTTCAAACACCTTATCTTCAAATTCAACAAGAAACTCAGATAACTCAGGAATTCCTTCATAAATTGAGAATTCAATGGTCTCAGACGTGACACGACATAGTGACTGTGTATTTAGACCGTACTTTCGTAGAGACACTTCATGCAAGTGGTTCTGCCAGTTCTCTAAAGCATCATTAGAATCAAAAGACGCAAAGCTAGTGCTGCGCCAACCGAGTTCCATGTCAGCACTTGGATGGACATAATCTTCTGAAATGTTATATGCATGATCCCATCCTTTGACAACTTCATCTTTCACTGGCTCAATATATCTTCTCCCTTCATTTGGATCCATTGGATCAATGACTCTGATGTCTTGATTCTCAAATGTCATCACAGGCTTCTTAAAATTGGTCACTACCATACTATCGTTGGCCCATCTGATCCCTAGAATTGTGGGATTGGAACCTCCACCATCAATGACTTCAATCCCGTCGAAATCGACATAGGTCTTCATGCCCTCCACTTCAACAGCAAGGTGCAAAACTCTCCCAATTGGTGTTACTCTGGCCTGGTTAGCCAATCGTAGCTGCATAGGAGACCAGCTCAATGTTGGGCTCCCCATATTTTTCCATGTCTATCTTGTTAGAATGTTAACATCTGAGCCTAGATCTATGATGATAGAATCTACCTCATAGTCCCCAATTTGAATGTTCACGCACATTTCTTTCCCCATATTTTTCTTATGCAAGAAATTACCTACGGAATCCTTCTATCCCTTATCTGGTCGATGTAATAGATTCTCAATATCAGCAAGAGTCTTGGGATCTCTTGCCAGCGATAAGCAACTCTCAAAGAAGTTATGCAAGGTACCATGTTGTCGCGATGGTCCTGTCTCCAAAGTGGAATCAAAAGCAGTCATTAGAGGAAATTTCAACTCAAAATGGGCCCTTTAACACTAATTCAAATTCCATGTCATCATTTGTTAGCCAATGAAATTGTTTTAAATTTGAAATACCGTATAGGTATTAAACAATTTTTAATATAAATTTGGGGATAGGTATCATAAAAAACACTACTTTTTTTGTTTGTATTTTCGACATATCTCCCTATGTTTTATCTCAAATTTTGATTGGGAGAGATCTCTGGCTGTGAAATTAAATTCCACATCCAACAAGTACCCACTCGACATACTTTTGACGGACCCCGCTACCCCAAAAAGAAGAAATACCTGGAAAAATTGGATGACGATGTCATCATTTTTTTGCTGTTACATGGGCATATCATGTAGTGCATCCTGTTAAAACAGCTAGCACAAATGTTCAACAATGGTATCACATAGCCTACCATTTTCAGCCTCAAAAGAACTGGATGAATGGTTTGTATAATCCATCTTATTTCAGATTTCACATAACGGCTCTGTCTTGGGATTTAAATCGATCTTCTAACTCTGTTTCTGTTTGCTTGTGATTGCCTGCATAATTATATGCACATCTGACCCAAATGGTGATATTTTCCTTTGGTTTCAATTCATGCATTCAATACTTGTTAGATTTAATGTTCTCTACGATGAATTTGGATTCGTTTCGTTTTGCAGCACCCATGTTCTACAAGGGATTCTACCATCTGTTCTACCAGTATAATCCTCAAGCAGTGGTGTGGGGAACTATTGTCTGGGGTCATGTTGTTTCCAAGGATCTCATTAAATAGCATTCACTTGATCCTGTTTTTGTTCCCAGTGAATGGTATGATATAGAGGGTTGCTGGTCCGGTTCGACAACGTTACTTCCCAGAGACAAGCATGTGATTCTCTACATAGGATGGGCCAATTCATCTCAACAACTTCAAATCATGGTTGTTCCTAAGAATGTCTATGATCCTCTTTTGAGGGAGTGGGTAAAGATCCCTCAAAACCCTCTTTTGATTCCAAAATTTGGGATTAATGGGAGTTCATTCAGGGATCCTACCACTGGATGGCTTGGCCTAGATGGAAAATGGAGGATTCTGGTTGGAAATAAGAGGAAACACAAAGGAATGGCCCTGTTATATAGAAGAAATGAATTTGTCAACTAGGTGAAGGCCAAGCATCCTCTACATTCCTTGAATAAGGCTGGAATGTGGGAATGTCCAGACTTTTACCCGGTTGCTCTTTCTAGGAACAAAGGGCTAGATACGTCTGCAATTGGGCCCTCTCTAAAACATGTTTTGAAGGTGAGTCTGGACGATTACAAGTATGAGCATTATACAGTGGGAACTTACTTGTGGGACATGGATCGAAGCGTGCCCAACAATACCAGCAGCGACAATGAAAATGGGTTGAGATATGACTATGGAAAATTCTATGCCTCCAAGACATTTTTTATCAATATAAACAACGACGAATTCTATGGGGATGGATCAACGAATCGGACAGTGTGTCTGGTGATAATAGCAAGGGCTGGTCTGGTCTTCAGGTACTGTCAATCTATACAACCAATATAATTTTAAGGTTAAGGTTTTATTGACTCTCTTGTCTAAAGGGAATGTACTGAAATGAGACTCTTTGACGGAGTTTTTCTTTATCTTTCAAACAAAGTTATCACTGGATTTTTGTTTGAGATATGAAACAAATTGATAAACTCGAGGGATGAATCCAAAAATCCCTCACTGATTATATTAAGAAAGTGTAGATACCTCATTTCTCCAGGATTTTAATCAATCACATTACGAAACAAATGTTCTCATTAAGGTTTTTAATCTAAAACTCACATATAAATCATATAAATCTCTCCGGTTGACAATCAAGCTAAAGAATCTGATTCTACCATGCTCTATATTTTAGATGTTTTACTTTCTCTTGTTTTTAACGTATATGGTTGATAGGTAAGGGCGTGATTCCAAGAACCATGAAAAGTTTTTATTTTTCTTGTATTTGACGTATGCTATTGTTGTTTTTGTAAAGGCGATTGCAAGAACCATCTAGCTAGACAGCGTCACAAGAGCGCAACTTTTACAGGAAGTAGAATTTCTTCGTCGAAAGAAAAAATTCAAATGAAATATGGATCTCAGCAGTGGATCTATTGTACAAATTGCTGGCATTGACGCTGCTCAGGTACTTATCACATCAATAAAATTCTTCTAATTCTTTTATTTTCGGCTAGGAATTGTTTGCTGATCCAATAGTGGGAAAGCCTTCATGCCTCTGTCCTCAAACAGATTTTAAAATTTTCCTAATTTGTTTGTGTCTATGTTTTCTTTTTCTTAACCTAATTGCTGAATTTGGATTTGTGATTAGGTTGATGTTGAGGTGTCCTTTGATCTTCCAAGGCTCGAAATCGCAGAGTTTGAAGATAACATGGGAGTAAATTAAACAGCCGAATAGCTATGCAGCCGGATGGGATCAACTGCGAGGACTTCTGTTGGGCCATTTGGGCTGCTTGTTTTGGCTTCCATGGACTTGACTGAATGCACTGCTATGTTTTTTCAGATGGTTCGATATAGAAACGAATTGAAGTTATTAATGTGCAGTGACCAGAGCAAGTAGAACTTCATAAACATGATTGTAACAGCTTATTGATATGAATAAAACAATCCCAGAAAATAAAATAAAGCGTTAATCTTTGTCAAATTGTACTATGAATGCTCGCAGGTTGTCTTTATAGAGCGACATTGATAAGAAAACATATGGGACTTTCGTGAATCATTTGGGTTCTTTCAACGAGAAGAGCCTTTCACTGCGTGTCCTGGTAATCTGTTTAACAGGAAAATTATGAAAATCCATATTTTTGTCTGTGAAGTGTATGATATTTTTTCCAAAAGTATTGATTTTCTTGAAAAGCTAAATGTAGCTGTTAAATTTCCACTACGAAATATTGGTTTATTGTTTTTTGTTGTTGTTGTTGCATGGTATTGATTGATTTTTCATTGTTTTTGCTGCTAATGAAGAAGATAATGTTATAATGGTGATGAAATGAAATGACAGGTTGATCATTCAATCATGGAGAGCTTTGGAGAAAAGGGGAAATCGTGCATAATGACTAGGGTTTATCCCACCCTCGCAATAAATGAAGACTCCTGTCTTTATGTCTTCAACAACGACACCTCCTCTGTCATAGCTAGCAAATTAACTGCATGGGATATGGCTTCCTTCAGTCACAGCTCTCTGTAATTATAAAATAAAAGGGTTCTACTATATCTACTTATTGTAGTAAAATGTTTACAATTAGTCAAATACCGGCTGGTTAGTTGGTGCCTAGTTTTTGAACGTTTATTATTATCAGATTCACTATGGACTTTTGAATCATGATGGCTCAATTTGTGGAATGGTAATAAAGTTAGGAATCAGGATCTGCCTTTCAATGAGTGTTTAGCTGTAAAAAAGTTGAAGGAGTGTTTATGTGTAGGAGAACACATTGGTCTTTTCAATAATGTTGTGGATTTTGGCTTTGGGTTGTTGGCCAATTTGCATCTTCCACTTTGGCTCAACACTCTTTTTTAAGCAGTGCAGATATGAATAATATAATTATGCAGTTTGGGAAAGGTTATTAGTTGGATAAGCTATCATGATATGTGGCATGCGGCATGATTATAGATAAATCATTGCCTTACTCATTATTATACAAAGCACTTCCTTTCTTTTTATTGAAAAAAATTGACATATGTCCACGATTATCTATATAGTAAGGAACGTTTTGAAAAAAAAAATCTATTAAATTGTTTTGAAGTCAATTTGCAGAGGTTGCTGCTCTCGTCGACGGTTTGCAAAGGTCAGTTTGCTCAGTGCTGGTTGGTTGAGGGTTTGGTAGAATTTATTGTAATGATGACTAGTTTCATTTTGTTTTTATTGCTATTCACTTGCTTGTATGAATGTTTTTGTGGCTGCATGTAGGCAAGGACATTGTCTTTGAATCCTTTTTGGTGTCTATTAAATTTTAGAGTCCTTAGAGAAATCTGAGGTTTGGGGTTCACACTCATAGCCTGTGCACATGAGGCTGAAAAGCGTGCTCAAGGAAGCTTTAGTGTAATGATAACAGCTCCACCACAAATAATAGCTCAACCTCAGTCCATCCCATGCTCTCTTACAATTGTACATTGATTTGATCCCTGCACGATACACACCTGTATCCTCATTGGTCGTTAAATTGCATCATGTTTTCATTGATCGCCGTTTAAATTTGAAATGAAAAGGTTGATCATTGGTCGTTAAACTGCATCATGTTTTCATCGATCGTCGTTTAAATTTGAAATTAAAAGGTCGATCATTGGTCATTAAACCACATCATGTTTTCATGGATAGTTTAAATTGATCGTCGAGTAGTAGTATACAAAGCTCCACTTCACCCTTCATCCACATGTGCGTAAAACCTTGATTCAGACCTTTATTATGTCATGAGAGTTTGGGCGAAGGCTCGCCCTAATTATTTGCTCCATGTGCAGAGCCTATGAGCGATGCAAGCTTTAGAGATTCTAGTATTTGGTATTTAGGTTGAGTTGTTGTTGTTGGGGTATCGGTAGAACCGCATGGTATAACTGTTGTACCTCTAGGAATATAAAAAATGTCCACTAACCACCACTTCTGATAATAGGGCATTGTGTTTTGTTTCATATCTTCATCAACATCTGCAGGTTTTGGTGTAACTGCAAAAGTTACATTATGCCGGAGGGGGGGTGTTGGAGTATTGGTACAACCGGATTGTATAACCGTCGCACCTCTTCTCTATTCTTGAACTTCTCCTGAGTTTGCAAAAACTAAAGAGGACTTGATGGTGGATGGTGTTCGACTTGATGGCACGTTCCCTATCTATGGTTAAGCTTTACTATTAATACAGTTTAACTTGCACTTGCTACTGTTGAAGATTAATTTCTCCTACCACTAATGTACCTTTACTCTATTTGGTAGTTAATGGCTGTGTAGCTTCTTCAGGAAGCTATTAGGTAGAAAATTCTAGATCTAGAGATCATTCCCATTGTATAAATATATGTTTGTGGTTTAACAAAAATTGGAATGCTAAGTAGAGAGTGGGTTTATGTCACAACCCCCAATTTTTTCGCAAAAATTTAAAATTTTCGAGTTAACAATAAATGTTATAACCTGCAGTTTTTACTAACAGCTAATAGTTATCCTCAATATCAGTTAAGTAAGTGGTTTCTTAACAGTTTATTTTTCATAGCAGCATAAAAATCTTTTGTGTGATATCTGCTTTAGATTATTGATTAGCTATTTTATGTCAGTAGGTGGAATCTACTTTTAGATCCGGGGCTTACTTAGCATTCGTGCTAACGCAGATGAATACTATTTCTTATAGGTTTTTACAAGTATGATCGATTGAGTATATATATATTTTTTAAATATTTATTAATGTCAGCAGTATTTTAAATGCAAATTAAAAAGCTTAGTACAATCAGCTGCTAAACACTAGACAACTGCTGCAAGGTAAAATCATTTGATTTTCATCAGTTGTTCAGATAAACACGCTTAGAAGAAAGTGTAATGTTGGTATAGTATAATTGCGACTTTATCATTAGAATTTCAGTTATGTGAATTTCTTCTTTAGTCTAAGTGTTAAATAATACTCATAAGCAATTGTTTTACTCGACAATATTTTTGCAATATTATCTTGTCTTGCTTGTATAATCGTTTGCCCTTAAAAGTTATTTTTATAGGGTACTCATAGCCTATTCTCTTATAAACAGTATGAATTTTTGAATATAGAAACTAAGAACATTAAGCTCTTCTACAAGAGCTTAAGGCTACCGATACTTTGTTCCTAAAGTTCAACTCTAAATTTTACTTACTTTTGAAAATGTAAAAGGATCGCCCTTTATCATATCATCAGTTTTATCTCTATAACTATATTACTGTCCACTAGACAATTTGATGAACATAAAGCCAAAATGAAGTGTTCCCAAATATTAACAAGTAATGTCGCATAAACTATACGACATATTCTTGTGATAATACCTTTATCTTTAAAAATGTACTACTCCATAGTTTTCGATGCTATAGGAGTTATCAATTCATTTATAACTATACATAAATGACTTGTTTGATGAGCCAATAATCTACAAAAGTTTGTTATTGTCACAAATTCAAATCTAGCCTTAACTTCTTGGCATTATTATAAGATACTTTCTATAAAAGTTAGACTTAAAAATTTCCCAAATAAAAGGGTCTACTATACCCCCGCTCTAAAAATGAGTGGTATAACAGGGGTTAACTTACCATGCACTTAAATTCCAAACTTTATTGAGTTCAAGTTTTCAAGGTACAACTCAAGGGTATTAAGCTTTGATACTAGAGTTGCCATGGTCTTGTAATAGTTAAAATACATTCTAGAAAATTATATTAAAGACTTAACTAAGTCTTAATCTAAAATCTTAACATGTATCTTATGCTATCTAACTTATTAAGACTAAGTTAGAAAGTAGTTATGCCAACACTCAACACGTTAAGATAATGTATAACATAAAACAATATATGTTAAAGTAGCAAGGGTTTGGCATAATCCATGTCGGGTTTATGCTTATAATTACACATGATTCAAAGCTTGGTCAATGTACACTCTTCTACATTAATGATTTGGTGATTATGTGCTAATAATACATATTGCTGATGATGAGAGTTTGGCTCCACATTATTGGGCTATTGATAAAATTTTTACCCCGCGCTGTGAACACAAAAAATAATATAATCTCCATGCAAGAACTATGGAACACGACCCTCGTTTGTGGAATAAATTTAAAGATACGTGGAGCAATCCTGTCCATGTGTGAAGCATATAAAATGCTCAGGAAACTTGACCTAAGGCATTGTTATTCCGCAGTTTACGCTGCTCCAGGGCTCGTCTTCCATGGCCGCCGATGTTCTCCTAGTTATTGCCATTTTAAACGTTGGCTTTGTGCTATTTCCGTTCTCCAAGGAGTGGTTTTGATTATTAAACTTCCTTTGTCAGTTGTGGGGTTGTTCTTCATTTACTAAATGTGTTTCACTGCCTGAAACCTTCTCCCCAACATCTGTGTAGTTGGTGAATCTTCAGTTTCCTTCTCGGCTCTTCATATCTTGCTACTGTGTGAGGTTTTCATGAGTTAATAGGTTCTCCACTGTGTCGTTTGTAGGTGACAGTGCTTGCGATTCAGCTTACCTTACTCCTCATGACAGGTAAAGATTACTTACATCCTTCTTTTATACTCAACAAGTTTTTAATAAGGAAAGTATTGTAAGCTTTTTACATGTAATAAGGTTGCTGACAAGGGTTTACACTTTGCTGCAGGTTTTCATGGAGGTGTAGCTCGTACAGGGATAAAAGAATACCCTTGCGCCAGTCGTGGCTTGTGGCTCCATTTTGGGTAAGCCCCGTCGTTTGAAGGATGGGTTCTCACCTTAGATGCAGTTGGGGTGGTTGTTGGTCTCACCCAGGGTTTGAATACCTTTTCTTGTTTCGCCACGAGTTAAACTGTGTTGTTTTAAGCTGTTTACAGGTTATTATAATTATATTTTTAAAATCAAGCCCTCGACAAGGTGATTGCACTTTGTAAGTGTAGTATTTTTGGTTGAAGCTTAGCTTCTCTGTCAGTTTTGGAAGTACACAAGCGAAGATAGATTCGCTGCAATATGTGTTTGATAGTTGGCCGTTGAGCCGTACTCTGTAAAGAATTAGGGTTTATATCCATTTTGAAAATTTAAGAAGATAAACTCTGTTTGAGTAATTATTCGATTTTTATATGTTTAAATTTGAAAGATGTACTCACATCCGTGATGAAAATATTGAATATTTGATGTAATTCGCCTGTTAGGGTTTGTCCTGTAAAACCCTTGTTTGGTTTATTTTACTCTTAAGTTGATAATTATATTGTTTTCTCTATTTTAGTTTATATTTCAGTAATGGCAATGTTTTTAGTTTTAAGGGCTTAAATTCCAATAATTAGATATATGTTGTCTTTAATAGGCTCTGTTTTCTTTTATAATTATGACTGCACCTGTTAGTAAATAATTTCTTTTTAAAATAAATTTACCTAAGTAATAACCTAGGTTACTGTAGTACTAAAATTATTCAAAATTTATATTTCATTATTTGTCATTTATGCTCAATTCATGAGCTAGGGTTTTACTCCCTTTTTATTTTTAATAGGATAGTATTTTCCTATGTTATTACCTTGTAATTATTATTGTTGTATTCATAAATTATTATCCTATAATTGTTCTCTGTTTTAAGAATAACAATAATAATAATAATATTTACATTTATAGTACTATTATTTAAGTAGTACATCTATTCCTAAGTTTATGTTAAATTTTAGTTATATAATGGTTATGACTAAAGTAGTCTGTAATAATTACATTAGTTTTATTTAAATTGTATCTGTGGATTACTTAAAATACAAAATTGAAGCACCTCCATACTTATCAGTGTTCTTTATATTTACACTGTTCTATAGAATTATAATATAGTTTATAGTATGTACTTAACTCTAAGTTACTTCTGTCCTTTAACTATTAAGCTCGTTAAAGAATACTGTAATCTTTATCATATTATTTAATTATAGTTCAAATAGATACAAGAAAATTAAATATTACTAAAGGGAAAAGCTATCAGTAATATATTTATACCTATTCTTAACATGAACTATTAATATCCAGTTGATGAAACTAACTTTTCTATTTCTAAGTAAAGGTACAGTTTATGTAAATAAATACTATGTAGAAAATAATTGTTAAAATTCACCTACTGATGTCAGTCAGTACTATAAGTAAAGTTCTCTATTAACCTACTATTTGCATAGTCTATTTCTAATGACATGTCTGCAAACAAATTAATAATCTACTAAAAGGTAACATATCATTACTCTGAACATGAGTATTCAATTCATTATAATCCTATCATACTTTATATACTTAAACAAACTACCTGTGCTAGAGTACGATCTGGATTACTCCAGATGGGAAAAAGTACAGGTAGGATTTATCTTTCACCACAGTACAGATTTAGTCTAGAATAACTAAGAGGTTTTAACACAGCATATCATAACATCATTCATTTACTAACCATACATAGAGATTAACTATAACACAGGAATTTAAAAGATAATGAAACCTGTCTTTAAAACTGGACGACAACAGCAATGGGAGGCCGTTCTTCCCTACCAACTCCTGGAGAGTGCTCAAACAGTGACTTCTTAGGACCCTCGAGCCTGTTCTGGTCTGCTTGGATGGAACTAGGTGGAGCAAACAACAAAGTACCAGTCCTCAGACTCAATACCAACTCTGCATACTGCAGTGATATATTTTAGCTGCAAGCTGCACTAGATCAACTTCCTGCAGTTTATCCCTCAAACACCTTCCTTCAATTTTCCCTTTCCCAATAAATTCCTTGAAGTGCATTCACCTGAATGATTCTTCTCCTGGAATGAGCAGCCTCAGCTCTCTACATTGGGCATTTTTAATAAGATTTCCTAGGTCTTTTTGGGTTAGTTGTCATTAATTGAGCCACGTGCTCTAATCCCACTTTCTTGGGGTATCATGACCCCAAATGTAGGGAAGTTGCCACCTGCAACATAGGAAGTGTTTGAGGATGCTGCCACTTGTCTTTTTGCTCTCCACCTAGTTCCTTCCATTACTTGACCAGTAAGACTCTTTTTAACAGCTCTCCTAGGTTGTTGTCTCCACTTTTATTTATTAAAAATTAAATATTTAGAATTACATTCCACATCCTTGACTCTATTGAGTCATCAGTTTCCACTTAGCATTAAATTTAACATAATGTTTGGGAATAATATAAAAATAAAATAACATTATTTTACAAAATTGGGGCATGTGACAGTTTAGATCCTAAGCTATATTTCAGTTTATGTTTCTCTGTGTGGCAACTGTAGTTGAGTATCCCCTCTCCTCCAAGGATGATTTTAAGGAACCATATTTATTTAAAAGTGTATAAATGTTGGCAAATATTAAGAATTCTTAAAACGACAACTATAAAATGATTGGCGATATTTTTCGAAAAAGATTTTAATTTCCAAGGATTTTATATCATTTATATAATAATTTGACGATTTTTAGGGTGAAAAATGTTTACCGCATCAAAATTAGGCAAAATAGGGCTTCAAAAAATGCAAAATGGCGAATCTTTTTTGGGATAAAAACATGGAAAAATAGCCCACTGGGATAAAATTCGCCCCTAAAATTATCCCTGCTCTCTTCCATTCTCGAGAGCTGCTTCAAGCCCTCCTTCAATTGGTTTCAGAGCATAGGTGAGGTATCCAAACCCCTTGTTTCATAATGCCATAGTAGTGGCTCTGTTGAGGGCGGTCGAGTCAATTGTCTCCCACTGCCTGTTTGTTTTTTAGCTTACAGAAAATCAAGTTCGTTATTTAAGTATTTATCTAAGTGTAAATGTTTTGGCTATAGTTATGTTGCAGGATCAACTATCCTTTGGTTCGTGGTTTCATTTGAGTCTTGGAAAACAGTCCAGTGGAAATGTCGCTCCATAGGAGCATTCAAGGAATTAAAGTAAGTATTTCAGGTTGAAGTCTTGTTATCACGGATCTTGTAGTTTCCCCAATAGATGAATCCTATACAGGATGACGGAGGGGATAAGAAACCAAAGTTGTGACCTACGAAAACCATAACCCCCAAAATATGGATGGTTGTCATGTCGGTTAGGGATTCCTTCACTTTATGCCACTGAATGGTCGAGTGACAATGGGGGATACCCAATCTTATCATGGAAGGAAATATCTACAACCAATCACCAGATCAAGCCCAAAAAAGTGAATACGTAAGGTGAGAGCTAGAAACCCTATATTTAAGGGATAAGTAAGAATTTAAGGAGTATTCGAGTACGGGTGTTTAAGGATTATTGAAATGTTACTCGAACATATTAGATCATTGACTTAAAGAGTTTAAAATAGATCTAGGGTTGGTGTGTTTGGACAAATGATCAGACCTAGAACCCTAGGGGAATTTAATCCAAAATATGGAAAATACCGAGGACGAGGTCGGTCTAATGAAATTAGGATTTCGACACACCTACTTAAGTAAAATGACTGGACAATAAAATACCCAAGTGAAACCAGAACAAGAACAGAGGGAAATTGGCTAGCAGACCAAACATGGGTGTTTTCTCCCAGACTATAACTAGTGCCTAGAGATGGGAAGAGGAGTCCAAGATTGATGTATTTTAGGGAGAGGGGGTTTTTCAGCATGCCATACAAAACCCTGATCGCCAGATTTACCAATTCCCGGTGCCAATTGGTTCAGTGAACTTTTCCTATATCTAAGAAGAGTTTTTCAGTGAAAGTAATGATGGGCAATGCGTGTAGAAATTTAAAAGAGGGAGAATTTACCTATGAGACATACCTGGATATTGTAGACGATCTCAGAAGTGATGAGAATGATTCTTTCTTGATAAAATGAATGTTTCTGGAGTGGATCTCATGATAGTTGAGATTCAACCAATCACCCTAGCGCCCCCTTCAATTTGTCAAGTAAGAGAAAATCAAATGAGAAAGCAGATGAACGAGATCTACAGAATAAGGAAAGAGCGAAAAGTAAAAATTCATAAGAAAGAGATACTCCGTAAACTGAACACCCAAGAGCTGGAACGATCGTGGGTTTCCCCATAAAACACCCTCTCTCTCCCAGCGTGCCTCCTTCCCTGCAGATGAAATGGGTAAAGGAAAAATATGCAAGATATATCTCAAAGCACACTTAGTACATAAGAGCAGCAATGCCAATCATCAAATCATTAACTCATTTACAAAATACACCAAGAGTAATCATGCAAACAAATCTTCTTTATTCAAATTCTGATGCCAGAGCTCATGAATACAATGGGGGGGTCATCTCCCTTAAATAGTTTGAGAGTGTGCCCACATTCTAACCAACTAGCTTCCGACGGTCAAGATTAAGACATCTTCGATGGTGGAGATAAAAATAGAAAGAACAATACATGGATCAACTGACTAAGTGAACTAAGGGGGCGCACTTTGCTCAAGGATGCCTATCCTAGGTGAAAGTCACAATATAACATAAAGTGTGACATAGTAATACATGAGAAGGGGTCACACGGGGATTAATTCACCCTAGGACCCTTTACAACTTCATAATACATGATATAACAATGAAATACATCATAGAGCAAAATCAAACATAAGAAGCGTATACCTAATCTCACCATATATACCAGTCTCCAACTAATAATCCCCTCTATAACTGTGTGTACCAACTCTAATATGTTGCTCTGCTCCAATGAACTAGGCCATCACTGAAATCATCTCAATGGAATACTGAATCTTATTCTTGGCAAGGAAAATTTGATGAACAAGGCTCTAGGATGGCTGCTGCTATAATGATCCATGCTAATACCCCATGTGAAAAATAGCCCGGAATAGAATAAAAGATAAGTCTGTATGCTGCATCATGGTAGCCCAACTGCAAAATGTATATGTGATATGAAGTCCTAAGTTATGGGTGTAGAAGCTGGTTGGTTTAGTTTCATCACATGTATGTGCATGGTGCGCTAATGTAGCATTGTATGAATGTTTTTACAAGTGGGACAATAGTCTCGGCGATGGTAGATTCTATCTTTGAATTTTGCGGTGAAGGAGAGTTCTTATGCATTTTCCCGCATGTGATCCATTAATCCCTCAAACTAGGGGGCAGAGGGAAAAGCTATTAAGAAATATAAGAGCAACAGTTTGGGGTTGAGCCATCATACTTCTGTCATGGCACTTTCTAAAGTTTTGTTGTACTAAGAAACCATTCTCGATGGGTTTCTATAAATCTTGTGCAAACTGAGTACTCTTGTTAGATTTCTGTGTAAGTTGGATCTTCCATTGCATACAGAGAAATGATTTTTTATATTGGTTGGTTGAGCATGTGCTCCAATAGATTGAATATCAGTGTTTTCTTCCTGACGTATTTGCTTGGATGCCAAGCTTGTGAAGCCTCCATTGCAACTATAGTGAGATAAAGGGACCCTCGTCAGTGGGACAAAGAGATTTCGTCATTTTATTTTCTGTTTTTTTTAAGGCTTGTTTAATCTGTGTGATTGCTGGTTGATCTTGTTGTTGGGAATGAGCTCTCACATAAGTAGTGAACGTGTTTGGTGAAACCACTCTGTAGCCAAAGATCGTAAGTGTTATTTTTTATTGTGGTGTCGATGGTTTTGTGTTTGTGAAAGCAAGGAATGAGCATCTATAGTTATCTGTTAAGCATCCTGGTGATTTGATCTAGTAGGCCCATGATCCTCTTACGTTTGGTAATCCTTTGTCAATCCGAAATCAATTATATCCCTGCAATCTCCCTTTAATTAGACTATTTGTGATATTTGTTGGTCGAGTGATTTAAAAAGGTCAAAGGCTTCGGGTTAGGTGTTTCAAAGAGAAGGTTGTAGACAAAGCAACCATGTTTGACTTAAGGGGGAGAAGACCCGTCAAAGATCAACCTTGAAAGTGGAAAGAAGTCGAAGCTCAAGAAGAAGAAGCAGTAAAAAAATTCAACAGTTTCCAAAAGAGATAAGGGTGAAACTGCGGTTATGTTTTTTTTGAAATGTAAGCCTAGCTAAGACTTTAGACCAGTTCAAATCCTATAGGTTAGAGATTAAGAATAAAGCCATTCGAAACGTGGCATACTCTCCTTCACTTGTGAAGGTAGGCTCAATATTTTATTTTATTAGATAGAGAAAACGAGACACCACCCGCCTCAATGGGATAGTTTTTATTAATTGAGAGTTGAGTGATAATTTAAAGTTTTCCTGTAGTGGAGGGCTTGGGATATTGACACAAAGATCTCTTTCCCTAGCTGTAGGGTCTTTACCTTACCATTATACTTTTTAAAAATCTCCACACAAAAAGGACACGTATCTAATGCAAGAGCTCTCTTTCTCTTTCTGTGTCAAAGACCCTCCCTCAACACGTAAATAAGGCAAGAGCTCTCTTTGTCAATATCCCAAGCCCTCCACTATGGGAAAATTTTAATTTATCACTCAGCTCCCAACTAATAAAACTAGCCCATTAAGGTAGGTGGTGTCTCCTTTTCTCTACCTAATAAAATATTGAACCTACTTTCCATGTTATCTCTCATTTCTAACTAAGAAGATATCATTTAGCCCTGTTTCAAATGGTTTTTATTCTCAAACTCTACCCTATAACCCATAGGATTTGAACTAATAACCTATAGAAACTTAATGACCACTTTTCACCAACCCATTTACAATTATGGGCTAGCTACATGTTTACATCCACATCGATAATATATTGCCCAAAATAATGGACACCTAACATGGTATCATAGTTCATGGCTTATAATAGTAGAACCCACATATATTTGTGCAAAAGTTCAAATCAATTACATCATAGATAAAGTAAAAATAAAGAATATGAGAGTGCTGAGATGTGAATGTGTATTCATACATGTTAAGGGAACTGGTTAAAGATGGGAAGCTACCACATTAAAAAGAAGAGACGAAGCTGAAAATATAAGAGCTACCACGTTAAAAAGAAGAGACAGAGCTGAAAATATTAAAAGTCAGGGATATTTAAAAGAAGAGACAGAGCTGAATATATAAAGTAGTCACGTCAAATATTTGAGGTTGTTGTATCAAGCTGAATATATAAAGCAGTCACATCAAATATTTGAGGTTGTTGTATCAAGAATTGAATATATAAAGAGCCAAAATGGCCTGATTTTTGCCAGCTCCTTTTGCAATGATTTGGTCCTAGTACTTTTGATGACTTCACAGGATCTCTCACTAAACTTTGCCAAATTGGCACTGTGAAAGAGTATCAAACTGAATTTGAGAAACTAGCTAATCACACTGAAGGATTACCTGATGACTTCTACCGGAGTTGTTTTATCAGTGGTCTAAAGGATGCAATTCACTCTGAGGTCAAAAATTTCAGTCCCAACACAATGATGGAAGCCCTAGGGTTGGCTAAGTTGGAAGAAGACAATATGGCAGCCCAACAACGCTCCAAATCCTCTTTTGTTCCCTTCTGAAATATGGGTTCTCAACGACCTCCCATTACGCCAGCTCCTCGCTCACCTCCAATCAAGCATTTGTCTGAAACAGAGATGCAGGCACGCAGAGAAAAAGTGCTTTGTTATAATTGTGATGAGAAATTCAATCGGGGACATCGATGTGTTCAACAAAAGCTCTATCTCTTGGATGTGGATTCTCCACCTGCCTCTGAAATTGGTGAAGAAGCTCCCGATACAATGGATGCTCCGGTTGACATTCAGGAGCTGCCTACTGAACCTCCATCTTAGGACGACCAGCACGAGATATCCCTCCATGCTTTAGCTGGAGTCACTGCCCCCCAAACAATGTGGGTACGCGGTTACTTCAAGAAGCTTCCTCTTACAATACTCATTGATTCTGGCAGCACTCATAATTTCATTGACCCTTGGATCGCCACACAAGCTGATTGTTTTATCCATCGTTGCTCCAACTTTGAAGTCATGGTTTCCAATGGGGGCACCTTACCTTGCAAAGGGAAGTGTCGTAATGTGCGTATCTCTATGGGAGATTATAACCTCCGCTCTGACATGTTTGCCTTGACCTTAGGCGGATGTGATGTGGTTTTGGGCACTCAATGGCTACACACACTTGGCCCCATATTATGGGATTTTGCTGAACTTTGGATGCAGTTCTCCCCCGATGGACACAAACACACATTGAAAGGATTACAACTAGGGTCTTTCAGCATCATCAGTTCACATCGCCTAGAAAAAATCCTTAAGAAGAGTTCCCATGGTGTCATCACTCAGCTCCATTCCATTCAAATGCCACCATCAGCGGCCCCCACTACTCCTTTGGATATCCAACAAATTCTGGATCGATATACAGGTGTTTTTCCTGAACCAGTGGGACTTCCACCTCCACGACCAGAGGACCATCATATTCAGCTCCTTCCTGGAAGCATTCCTCCCAACATCAGGCCCTATCGCTACCCATTTCACCAAAACACAGAGATTGAACTCCTCGTTAGGGACTTACTGAAGCAAGGTATTATTCGCCCAAGCACAAGTTCCTTTTCTTCACCTATTCTAGCTATGCCCGATTTTTCCAAGCCCTTCACTACTGAGAGTGATTCTTGCGACAATGGACTTGGTGTTGTTCTCCTTCAAGATGAACACCCCATTTCATTCACCAGCAAACCCCTTTCTGGTAAGAATTTAGCTGCCTCTACATATGAGAAGGAAATGATGGCTATTTTGCATGCAGTACAAAAGTGGCGAACCTACCTCTTCGGGAATCATTTCTGCATCAAGATTGATCACCAGAGTCGGAAATATTTCCTAGAACAACATGTATCCTCCCAAGCACAACAGAAATGGGTTAGAAAACTCATGGGTTATGACTATGAGATCACTTCTTAGAAGGGTAAGGACAATAGTGTGGCGGATGCCCTTTCTCGCACATTTGATGACCAAGGTTCTCTTTCCGCTATTGGTATTCCTGTCCCAAATTGGTTGCAATCAGTTCAACAGGTTTATGTCAATGACTCTTCATTATCTCAAATCATCCAATGCTTGCACAAAAACCCTTATGTTGTCCCACATTACTCTTGGGATGGTGCTTCACTGAGATACAAGGGTTGTCTGGTGCTTCCCCAGAACATAGCTCTTCAACAAGCTATCTCCTATGAACTCCATGCTTCTCCGTCAGCTGGGCACTCTGGTTTTCTCCAAACATATGAACGGGCACGGTGCAACTTCTTTTGGCAGGGCATGAAAAGGCCAATTCAACAGCTGGTGGCTGAATGTGATGCCTGCCAGCACAATAAGGGTGAAACAACACCCCTTCCGGGATTGCTCGAACCCTTTCCCATACCTACCCGGATATGGACAGATATTTCTATGGATTTCATTGAAGGGATCCCTAAATCTGGAGGGAAGATTGTGATTTTGGTTGTGGTTGATCACCTCTCCAAATATAGTCATTTTTCGTGCTCTCAACCATCCCTATACAGCCTCCTCCGTTGCTCAAATTTTCTTGGACCAGCTCTTTTGTCTTCATGGACTGCCTTCTTCCATTGTCTCAGATCGTGATGCGACTTCCACCAGTCATTTTTGGACAGAACTCTTTCACCACACTGGCACCAAACTGAAGATGAGTTCAGGTTATCACCCACAAACGGATGGTCAGACTAAAATTATCAATAAATGCTTGGAAACTTATCTTCGTTGCTTCTCCTCTGAGCAACAACATCAGTGGGCAAAGTGGCTCCCTCTCGCTGAATGGTGGTACAATACCTCTTACCACACTACCTCTAAAATGACTCCATATGAAGCAGTTTATGTTCAGGCACCGCCAGTTCTTCTTCCTTACACCCCCAGCAGTTTTCCAGTTTAGGCAGTTGACGCGGTCCTTCGAAACCGCGATGAGGTTCTTCACATTTTGCGCGAAAATCTTCACATGGAAAGAAATCGCATGAAGCAACAAGCTGATCAACACCGTTCTGAGCGCACTTTTGAAGCCGATGATATGGTTTTTCTTCGTCTCCAGCCTTACAAGCAATCCTCACTAAAAATCAAAGGGCATCATAAGCTCGCTCCAAAGTTCTATGGGCCATATAGGATTCTTCTGAAGATTGGGTCTGTTGCTTATAAATTGGAACTTCTGCCTTCTTCCCGCATTCATCCAGTATTTCATGTCTCTTGTCTAAAGAAATTTCTTGGCACCAACATCAAAGGCCAAACTATTTTACCAGAACTGGATAATGAAGGATCCATCCTTTTGGAGCTGGAGGCTGTCCTCAATAAGCGCACTCGTCAGCTTCGCTCTCGCTCTATCACAGAGGTCTTAATTCAATGGCACGGAATGCAGCCCAAGGATGCTACGTGGGAACCACTCCTTCAGATTCAACGACAATTTCCACATCTAAAGCTTTGAGGACAAAGCTTTTTATAAGGGGGAGGGCATGTTAGGAACCCATGTCAATCCTTCTCTTTACCGTGTTAGTATATTGTTGTTGGATGCATATGCTTTGTAAGTCATCCCATAGTAATTTTTGATCCATAGCTTGTGTTATTGTTGTTGGGCGCATATGCTTTGTAAGCCACATGTAGTATTTGTTGATCCATAGTTTATATTGGCCCATGGTTTTGACCCATAGTATTGGCGCCTATTTTTAGTATATAAGTGTGTGTTGAGGCCAAGGAAGGCACCGTGAAGTTATTTTGTATTGAGTTTCTCAAAGGAGGTTGCCCCCTCGAAGTGGCCTGTGATAAATATAAAAGTGATTTTGAGTTCTGCTGCTATATCGTGTATTTTGATTAATTATTTACTGCAGGGTCCTCACATATTGTCAAAACTCTAGGTCTTCATCGTCAGGAAGTACTGAAGTAGAACCATACTGTGATAAGGAAGGCAATAGATCCTCCAACGGATCACAAGAGTGACTAGGAGCTGGGTAAAAATAAGGTAGACACAAATGATAACAGATACAACAATGATGGGATTAGGATATAGGTCAAATATTGAGTTGAGTCCTTGAACAATGAGCATGACACAGAGATGACCCAGGTAAGCTTTTATTATAGATATAACAACTAGACTTATATGTCATGTAGGATACATGATCAGATTCCCCAGGTATAATGGACAAGAGGAGGAGTAATAAAATCGAAGTAATAGCGGAACTGAAAGTGAACACTGAGACATGGGTATTGAAAAAAACAGAGAGTGCTATATTCAAGGATGACTTGCTGCCACTAACTGAAAACAAGAGAAAACTTCTTCCTTACCTTCCCTGTTAAATTTTAACGAGTCCAGGAAAGTCAACTCGGATCTCTCTTCATTTTTTACAAGCTTGAAGAGAAGAGAAAATAATGCTTGATAGTGTCACTGATTCGTGGATTTAATGAGCCCGAATTAGTAAATGCTCAGTCGGTGTTTTCACATTTAGAGAGTTTGAAAACTCCAAAGAAGAGTTCAGGGGGGTCCTTTTTTGTCCAATTTAGTCTCATGAGTCCGGGAAAGTATAAAACATACCATAGAAGAACTCTCTTAACTTTCGAGGAAGAAAAGGTGAACCTTTTTCGTACTTAGTCAGGGAGGTCCGAAAAAGGTTAAATTACCACCTACCCAATGCTCCTTCAATAACAACATAAATAGCTTGAGTTTTACGAGTGTGAAGGAAAGCAAGATCACTCAGAAAGATCCATTTGAGTATGAGAAATGGGACTTACAACAATTAACTCGATGCTTTGTTCTTTAGTGTTTAATGTGCATGACAAAGACATAAAGTACACTCAAAATCTTTTTCATGTTTAGGTCTAGAGCACAAAAAAGAGAAAACTAAGCTCATACCAGGAGTTCCTTTTCTGTTAATTTAGTCCCTCAGGTCCGGAAAAGTGATAAACCTATGCCTGAGAATACTCTTCTCAATTCCATAGAAAAGAGAGTGATCCTTTCTCGTGCTGTTCCGCATGGTCCGAGAAAGAGATAACCTACCACCAATGTGGATGCCTATTCACATATTCTTAACGAGCTTGAACGGACAAGTTAACTCGGCAGTCAAGTCTATTTTTAAGGAGTCATACCTGGGCCTAAAGAAACTCCATAAGGGCGGGGAGTCCTATAAAGAGATAGCTTGTAAAAAGAGACCCAAATGAGGCTCTATTTGGCGTGAAAAATAGATAAGAGGATACCCCTGTACCTAAAACAACTGCAGCATGAGTATCTAAAAGACAACATAGGTTCTAAATGAGGATACTCATGAGAGGAAGGTCCTATCCATGGAATAACAATGGTAGAGATGGGGGGCTAATGGTTTTGAATACCATAGTCTGTGGAAAAATGTTGATTGCTAAGTTTAAGTGGATTAAGTATAGATGCATAAATGCATTGGAAATGGCAAAAACCACCCTATAGGAGAAAAAACCCTTCATAATGATGAAAAACCTATTACAAGGCCAAGAGAGATATGGTATTAGTTAAATACATTTCGAACTATAGGAAAAAACCCACTTAAGAAATTTAATTTCTATAAATAGTTCAAAAACTAAATAAAACTCACCAGTTTGAATTTTAGCCATAAGAAGCAAGTTTTTACCTCTACCTTTATTCGATCGGTGTGGACAATCCGGTGGACAAAATCCAATTCTTCAAGTGTCAGGTAATACTAGACCCCAAGCTCTTCATTTTGATCCTAGCAAATTTCAATTTTGAGTCCCAATTTCATATTTTTGAGTGCCCTAAAAGAGTGAACGATGTGTCCACGGGTTTACTAAAGTAATACTCGCATACACGCATTCTATACGTGGGTTGTTCTAAAAGACAGTCCCATACAGTACGCGACATGTCTAACTAGACATTTGCGTACACTGCGTGGAGGGTAAAAGATATATAAAGAGTCCAAAATCAAAATTTTTATATGAAACTAATGCTTCACAATGGTTGATTTGCTAGGTGTGAAGATGGTGCTTGAGTGGAGGGAGAGTGAGCACGAAGATTTAGATCAAGAAGCACTCCATGACGCCCCCACTATGAATTTTCTATGTTCAAGTGGGTTATTAAAATTCTTTTGCACATCACCCATGTGGGCCAATGTCCATTTGCTAGAGTTCATGGTAAACTACTGGGATCATGATATGGGCATGTTCGACCTATAGGGTGAGTCCTTGGAGATTACTTCCGAGGATATATACTTCATTACTGGTCTGTCATGACAAGGAGCTCCAGTAAACTTGGATGAAACTGGGAGAGGCGGTGATCCTCTAAGTGTCCAAAACTATATTGATACATTCTGCACACCGGGGACCCAGAAGAGAGGGAGTTGCATCCCTATTATGCATATACGTGATCTACCCCTACAGGTTTTGGCAAGTTCCATAGTTAGGGTTGTGGGATCATCTTCTCCGCATCTCGCTACATGGAACCACATGAGGTTGGAAGTGGATTGTATTCATGGGGCTTTATATGATTGGTGTTCGGGGGTAATCCCGATCCTGAAAAAACAACTCTCGGACTGCAAGAGAGGAAGAAGGAATAACTTTGGGTATTCTAGCATTTTGGTGGCCTTCTTCTTTGAGAGAGTGCCAGGGTTGAGCCCTGCAATACCTCTACCAGTTAGATCTCCACGTTAGCCTAGGCTGAGCAGGTGGGGAGATATCTTCCTCTGCCAAGGAGGAGGTGGCTCAATGCAGAGTTTGTACGATGATGAATTCTACTTTTGGTGGGAGAGGCAGTTGCCAGCACTGGAGCAGTTTCCATATGCTGGGATGGATTTTCGAGGTGACCCAGACCTTGTCCTCCCTCCAAGAGGAGCATGGGGAGAGCTAGGTAATTTTTAATTTTCAAGTTTTTTAAAATTTTTATGAATTTTAATATATAGATATATACATATGTATAAGATTTTTGATCCTATAAACATGTCAAAATGTAGATATTGGACCGGTCCACCCTGTAGGGCATACACGTATGTTTGTTCGTCCTGTCTTAGGAAAAGACTAGGGCCTTATTAGGGTTTTGGAGGGGAAGCTGTCCAGGCTTACCCAGAGAGTCCCTACTATGCGAATTGAGCACATCCCAGCCATCATGCAAGAGTATGTGGTTGGAATACCACCTGTCTGGATACGCCTCTTGAGGCATGTAGCCAGAGCTGTTTTGGTGTACATGGATGCTGTAGAGGTTGTCGAAGCCAAAGAGGCTGAGGAAGCTAGAGTACAGAGAGAGAGAGAGGACCAGGGTGGTCCAGATGACTAGGGTGGTCCATCATAGATCTAGGACATTTTGATGGATTGCGATCCACATTTTTGTACATTATATAGTTATGACTGGATCTGAGGATCAGACTCGACCTATCTATGGACAGATACTTACACACACACACACACACACACACACACACACACACACACATATATATTATTGTTGGTTTATTTACAAGTGTTTTTTATGTGCATGATGTATATTTTTATGAAATGTGTGTTAGATGCCAATCCAACATGTAATTAGCATATGCATTAGTTAATGAATTCTGATTTCTTAGAATGTGATTGAACATAATGAATTCAAAATTTCTTTCCAATAACCTAACTTGCATGAACTGATGTAATAGAATAGGGTTCTGCACCTGATAAGCTCAATTGAGCTGTGAAACCACGAGTTGAGAGTCCAGGCAGACTTCTAGCTGGGTGATGCCATGTGACAAAGCATCCCATAAAAGCTCAATTACAGCCCCATACTCAGCAACATTATTAGAAGTAGGACCTAGGCAAGCACCTCCTGAGGCAACTAGCTGTCCCGAGGGAGAATAAATGACCCATGCTACTGAGGCTAGATTAGAAGTGTGGCGGTTGGCACCATCAGCGAAACCTATGTACCTCTTGGAAGACATCTGCAACAACCAACAGATAGTATAAAAAACAAAACCAACAAAGTAATGTACATAAAAATACATACAATAAAATATAAGAAAAAGTGCTAAGCCTAAGCATAGTACTTTTTCAGGTAGTGCCCATTTCTAGGCTCAGGCAGCTTGTTCCCATCAAAATCAATTAACTCATATGCGCCCTTCTTTAAGACCTTCAACACGACATGAGGCCCTCACCACATGGCCTTGAATTTTTCTGCCCCTAGGGGTTCTTTTTCTTGGTCCCAAAGAAAAACAAGTTCCCCCTTAGATAAAATCCGAGGTTTGACTGACTTATCATATTGGTTTTTGACCCTATTCTTGTGAGCTTGATTAGCAGTCAGTGCATCTCTACGCTGTTCATCAAGGTTTTCTAAGTGTACCACATGTTCCTCAAGCTCTGTCATATCGAATAACACATGAATAGCTATTTTCAAGGACGAGATTTCACACTCAACTATGGTAACGAATTCCACTCCATGAACGAGTTGGAACTCAAGTTCGAGTGTTGATGGAACTCAAGTTCGAGTGTTTAAGAAAAAAGAGGAAGAGTTGGGTGGAGTGGACATGAGTTATCATTATCCTAACGACTAAGCAATGAGGATGTACTCCATCCTGAGGTATGCATATGATTGGGAAACCAAAGGTGGAATCGTGAATATGACTCAACCATCCTCTTTTGTTGCATTATTCAACAAATTCAATGTTATTACTTCTTCTAACTCTACTGCAGAGAATATTTTGGACTCCAAGCCAAAGTAGAGGCTCCAGTGGGTGTGAAAGGAATACATGATATACAATTATTGTTGAGACACCAAGAGATTCTCTGAGGGGATGCCTCGATAATGAAAATGGGCCCTCACCTTTAGAGGTTGCTTCACTTCATCGTCTGATTCATTTAATGAATTCTCCATGCCCTACCCGTCCAAATTCTGTTATATTACATATGTTCTTTTTTCTACAATTATTACTGCATATTTCTAAAAACTCATGAATGCATTATTACAAAGGAAATAAGTCGATATTCTATGTTAATTTTATTTAGCTATCAATATATAAATTGGAAATTCTTTACATATTTCAATGGCTATAATCTTGTTTTCTTTTCAATTTTTCCAATACCTGTACCTTTTCTCGTCACTATTGGATTATATTGGAATTTAGGCTTTCATTGTGGAACTAAAACTTGTTATTGCAAATTTTGACTTCTCAATTCAATTTCACTTGACCATGCAATTTAATATTGCAATATTGTTGGATTAGGTTTTCATTGTGTCACATTCCATGTAATACATCCATTGATGCAATCACCCTCTTTTGAAAAACATATTTGGCACTTCATTGAATGTTTTTTTTTTTGTCTCATAGTGTCAATATGAATGATACAAAAAAATTAATATGTTGCTACTTCCACCATGTGGTGTTCACAACTTAATTTTGATATCAAGTTCATTGCATACTTTATCTCAGAAATATCTTCAAATATCTTTTGCAAACACAACATCTGTTGAATATGTATGTTCAATTCTCTTGGATAGAATCCAACTTAGAGTCGAAATTCCACATAGACTTGGTTGGGTTTGGGACATATTAAAATGAAAATGGAGTTAGAGTAATGAAGGTGCTAAAGGAAGTTTTGTGGTAATTTTTTCTAAAGCATTTTTATGTCAAATTAAATTGACAATGGAGTTAAGAGTAATGAAGGATTAAATGAAATTTGTGCTATTTTTTATAAACCTTTGCTTGTACTTTGAATCTCAAATGCTATTGATTTATGATGTTTGGACTGATATACGAGTGGCTATATAAATTGTATTTATTATGTTTCTCATCCTCTTGTTTGTTATAATGGTTTCATTAAATAAGGATAATATAAACACAAAGGTATAGTTTTTGAAGTGAGATATGCCAACCAGATCTTCCATGATCTTCTCCTTAAGAATAGGCTTGAATAACTATCTCCTTTGGAATGGTGTAAGAGATATTCGAGAAGTCTCTTTGAATTAATCATTTACATATTCCTACACATTACAAAGCTCACACATAATTGAGATATATATATGAAAAACATGTATATTTTATAATATTTAATCATAAATTCACTTATAATACTAAAATGAATAAAGTGGAAAATAATAATGTAAAACCCACAGATATGTATGGAAATGGTATGATAAAAGGTTAATGGGACGATGAAATGTGAGGAATGCAGAAGATAAAGTGGATGGAAAAGGGACATTTCTGAGACTCAACATCTTCCCCCAACTCAAGGTGTTGCATGTCCTCATGCAACCATGCATGGATCTTTTGAAGAACCTTTGGCATCTAATCTTTGGCTTTGATTGATGATGCCTTTTTTAATGATGAATGTTTCCAAGATATAACAGCTCATGAGTAACAGCTGGCATTTTCCTATGGTTTTTTCTTGTGTAACAACCATGAATATAAAGAATGTTGGTTCTTGTGTTGACAACATTCATTTCATGATGTGAAATGCATGAGTAACAGCTCACATTTTTCTTATGGTTGGTTCTTGTGTGACAACCATGAATGTAAAGAATGTTGGTTCGTGTTTTAACAACATTCATTTAGTCATCTATTTTCTAGCTGCATCTAACCATACACTCACTGAAAATGATAAGCGATTAATGTATATCAAAGCCTTTTCTTTATGAATCAATGCATGAGGTAAAGTGCATCAGGGGATTGTTGGAAAAGAAATTTTTGGGCATGGTAAATGGGATGAAAATGAAATGATGATAATGGAAAAATGTGATGATTATGACGATAGTTCCTGCCCCCCCCCCCCAACTGAATCGGTTGCATGCCCTCATGCAACATAGTGTAGGTCATGGAAGGGAAAAGGAAATGAAGTGTGGTGAGGGAATTTTCCAAAAATATTCAAGCCAGCATAGAAGGAATTTCATGATAAAAGATTAGAAAACAACATACCTCCACTCACCCAAAATGTAGATGAACTATGCAATAGGAATGTAGTTGTTGCGGCTGCTGGATCAGGAAATCGTGATTGATACTGTAGCTGCAACTACTGTATCGGTGGGCACAAAGAATATGTGACTGCGACTATTGGAAGATGGAAGGTGTCACTGGTGCAGGATCATGAAAATGTAACTGTGAATGTCGCTGCTTTAACGTGAAAGATGGCACTGCTATAGGTGCATGTGAAAGGTGACTGCTACTGTAGCAGCACTATTGTAACAACAACTGCTAAAACAACAACTGCCGGAACTGATGTAACTGCGGTAGCAGCGACTGCTATAACAATGATGGTTGTAACAACAACTGCGGGAATTGCAACGACTATCACTGCTGAATCAGAGAATGGGAAGTGGAGGAATCTGAACTGGTGCTGTGGAACTGGCAGACTCTCATAGATGAATTCAAGCCACTGTAACTGCTGAGGGAATAAGGGAAAAGTGTATAGTCTTCATCCGCTACAAACCCGATGGTACAATCCTAATCATGCGAATGGATGTGTCGATGTCGAGCATGAAGAGAAATCACTGGATTACCGACCATTGATGAATGTCGTTAACCAATGCGAGGCAACTCACCATTGATGTCAATGAGTGCCAAGGTACCCGAGTACATCTTGCAAATTGCGAATGGATGTGTTGAGGTCGAGCCACTTGCAAGATCTGATGATGAAGGGACATTGATGTATTCCCATGATCATTAGCGAGAGAACTTGCCATTAAGGCATGCAAGCCTCTAGGTACTCAAAATGGACTCTAGTCTATATCCCAGATAAGGTGCTGAAGTCGATGGGGCAAGACTGTTGAAAGGTGGGCCTTGAGGAATCCCACATCAGTCAACGCAAGTTTATACAAAAAGATTTGGTAGGACTATAACAAAGATCTCAGTAGTGACAGGGTTTATGGAAATAAAATCAAGGAAGTGTAATTGTGGAAAAGGAGGTGACTGGTTTTATTCGGAAGGCAAACTGGCATAGAGAAAGAAGGCAAAAATGAACTGAAAATGATAAAGGAAATGATGTATGCTGCTCAGAAAAATAGATGTGCGAGAAATCAGGAAGGATAAGGCAATGGAAAATGGCTGCAACACGGGGATGATCAATCTGCTGTGAAGGAGGAATGCGAGGAGATATTTTAGGACGCAAAAGGGTTTTCCAATGATTTTTGTGTAACAGCAAGTGTCAGGATGTTCATGAGGTGTAACAGCTCCTTCAAGCTGGCTTATCATAGCATGTTTCTCAAAAGATTTTGTGATTTTTGAAAATCACTTCAGCATGGAATGCGAGCGTCTTCGTTCCTGCAATCAAACTTAGTACCAATCCTGCACTTAAAACCTCGTGAGAGAATCGTAGAATGCAAAAATAAGTAGGAATGGGGCAAATCGAAGAAAATAAAATGCATTTGTATACCTGTGCCTTTGCGCTCATGTAATCATCAATTACTGCATGAAGTGACTTTAAAAAACAAATTAATATTAAGCACATTGTGTTCAGGAATTAGAGAATGCCCATTTGCGTTAGTTTTACAATTTGTAAGAGCAATATGGTCACTAAAATTCGGAAAGTGTAAATGTGTGGCTGAGATCCACTATCGAATGTTCAGAGTAGGAGTTTCACTTATTTGGGGCATTAATCACAATTGCTGCTTTGCATAATCAACCTGTACATCGTTACATAAAATATTCAAAGCATTCAACTCCCTCTTACAAATAGCAACCTGTAATATGCTTTGTGCAAAAACACATCAATCAATTAAACAAAGTCTGACACTCATCAATTGTTGTGTTCAAGTGTTCATGAGGAGCAAGACGTGGTTTATGCGCATTTGTAGGGATTCTTTCTCAGGTTTATTTTGCTTTCGTTAAGTTTATGGCGCGAGAGAAACACAATTCAAATAGCTCACCTTTAATTCAATCATGTGAAAAAAATGATCATGAAAAACCAAAATTCTAAACCGACTGGAATACTCTGGTTTGTTGCAATATTGAGCATAATTATTAATATCTGAGATGGTTGCATGCAGTCTGACTTTAATCAGCAACACTTTTCCAAACAATGAGAAAGAGATAGGGAGGAATGCTAAAATTGTATACCTTTGAGACGCCAAAATGTTAGGCAAGTAGCAACGGCATTGCAGGCTGTTCAATGCGCAGCTACATTCATGGAAGTAGCAGGCACGCGCAGCTACACTCAAATGGCTGTTCAACGCGCAGGCTATTCAATGTGCAACTATACTCCAATGGCTGTTCAATGCGCAGCTATACTCAAATGGCTGTTCAACGTGCAGCTACACTCAAATGGATGCTCAAGAACTTATAGCCTATCCTTCCTAATCTTTTTCCCCCAACTTGTGATCTGCAACAGCTGGAACACGTTCGTAACTGTTGGCAACTTTGGAACCGGCCGCAACACCAAATCTGGAAAATACCTTCTCGAAGAACCACCTGCATATCACAAAACGTAGCTTTGTTTGGCGATTTCCTTGAGATTCAGGTAAATGAGGATATTATGCACAAAACCCATGTCTCGGATTTTTGAGATTCATTTCCATATGCCTACGAATCAAGACGCGAATCAAGGTTTTCTTATGTGGCATGCGTTTTTTGTTAAGGCTGTAACAGCAAATTGAAATGCAATTTTAGCACAAACGGTGACTCGGATTGGGATGAAATTTTGCAGGCATGTTTCTATGGTTAAATTGTGTTTACACACCAAAAATCAGTCATAGATACTTCACAAATTTTGAAAAAAATGAAAAATGGCTGAAGGTGACTATATTGATTTTCTTGAAAGTCGGGCACTAAGTTGGCCTGAAATTTACGGAGCTTTGGGATCATAACATAATGCACTTCCTGTCCAAAAATCAGAATAATCCAGATCCTAGGTTGTGAGATATATCTATTTCAATTTTTGCATTTTTCTTGTAAACCAATGAGAATTTTGCAAGGCGACATGGGAAAAATTGTTTTGATTTGCAGGTTTATTATTTGATGGGCTTTATTCGAAGTCAAAGGATGTTCGAGCAGGTGGGTGAAGTGTGCTGATACAGCAGATTACAGAAATGTTTGGCCAGCAAGCTTCACACAGTTTCAGCCATGGAGTGACAGTTACAACCTAGAATTTTCAAAGAATGAATGTTTCATTTTTCATGTGTGTTGCAGGTTATAATTCAAGGGGTGTTGCGGCAACTTAAACCAGAAACTATTGCAGCAGGAAACACATTTTTGCACAATTAAATGGAATTCAACCAACCACATAGTTCCAACATTCGTTTGTGCGGACCATTTTTTTATTTTTATTTATTTTTATTAAAAAATTTCGTTTTGTTTTTGTTGTACATCCTAACGAAACTAGTGTTTTATTGTTTTGCAGATCGGAGGAGGGACGCACAAAATGTCTATGCATAAAATCTTATTTTTTATTTATTTTTTTTATTTTTTTTAAAAAATTGACAGATTAAAAAACAAGAAGAATGCGACAGTGCTGCTCTTACAGCAGCTGTTCCAACAACACATTTTTATTCCTAATTTGTTTCATTTTGCAAATGGAGTTAAACTGTTTTACAAATTAAAGACAAAATCAACTAGGCATGTTTGTAAAACAGTAATTTATTCATTCCTGAAAAATTTAAAGGCATCCTATTTTCTGATCCTCGCGATCGCACGAAGCGCGGAGGAGAGCATACTTATTCAACACTAAATAAAATATTAAAATGAAAGCAGAAACTGAAAATGAAGACCTACCTACTCTATGCTAATTAGGAGTTAGAAATATGCTACGTGTAGTCAAACTTCCGATGGAGCCATGCACGTAAAAGTAACAGTAACATGTTCAGTGGTAATTTTTCAAATGAAAAATGAAAATTTAGAAGAATGAGTGAATCTTCTTGCTGTAACGGCAAATTAACTAAATAAAAAGAAAAACTAAATTGATCTAATTGCATACTTACCTGGAACCATCTTTCGATATGGCTTTCGTAAGCGCATTTTCCCTCACTCAAATCATGCTGCAGCTCCTTGTCATCTTCCTCAATCTCTTGTTCGAATGATTGTTCGTCATCAAATATGCAGGAGTCTTCAGATACTGATTCCTCGTTTGTTTCTGAAGGAGTATTTAAACTTTTGGCTGCTGTCAGGATCTCCTCTTCCAGAGAAGAGGAGACTCCGATTTTTGCAAGGATGTGAGCGAGTTGTTCCAAGCTGACACTCATAGTTAAATCATATTGTAAAAGGGGTTCTTACATCATCCAAATCAAAATTTGAAAACTGAAAATCACACTTGCAGAAAATAAAACACTCTTGTTAAAACACATGAAAACCTCTTCACAGTTGCAGAAATTGAAATTGTAAAGACATGCTTGCAGAAATTGAAATTTACGCTAAATTGCAGAAATGGAAATTTACACTAAATTGCAGAAATTGAAACACACTTGCAGAAATTGAAATTTACTCTAAATTGCAGAAATTGAAACACACTTGCAGAAATTGAAATTTACTCTAAATTGCAGAAATTGAAATTTATGCTAATTTGCAGAAATTGAAACACACCCTTCATGCCCTTACCCATATGTCACCTCAGAGTTAGGAGCACGAATAATCACACTTGCATGAAAAAGAAATTAATACCTCAATCCCTTGTGCTTCCCCGACAACGACACCAAAATGTTAGGCGAAATATATGTCATAATAATTACGTTGCAGTGAAGTTGCCCAACTATTTACTTGTCAATCCGGGGTACGTAAACTGACGAAGCACGTGCACTATTTGTGCAGGACTGAAGTAGATCTAATCTAACTTAATCTAGTTTGCTGAAATTAAATTAATCTAGGAAAGAATTGAAACACTAACTAGGGAAACATGAAATTGCGTAAGAGAAATACAACATGTGAAGAGTTAACAACAATGACATAAGTGAGCTCACATCCACAAATCAATAATCAAATGACAAACATGAAAGCATAACAATGAAATCTTGAATCACATTAAGAATCTCAAATCAAAGACTAATCTAACAAATCCAAAATCCAATCCAATCCACTTCCATTACAACCCTCCTACAAGCTTAATCTAACTTAATTACAACTTAATGGAATGGAGAGGGAGCACTCTCCTTTATACATGAGAGGCCTTAAGAAAAAGATAAGAACAGATCCACTATTCTCTCAACTACTCTCAACCACTTTCCTCTTATTACAAGATATGGTTCCTTCAAATCCTCATGAATCCTATATAAGATATGCCAACCAAATCTTCCATGATCTTCTCCTTAAGAATAGGCTTGAATAACTATCTCCTTTGGAATGGTGTAAGAGATATTCGAGAAGTCTCTTTGAATTAATCATTTACATATTCCTACACATTACAAAGCTCACACATAATTGAGATATATATATGAAAAACATGTATATTTTCTAATATTTAATCATAAATTCACTTTTAATACTAAAATGAATAAAGTGGAAAATAATAATGTAAAACCCACATATATGTATGGAAATGGTATGATAAAAGGTTAATGGGACGATGAAATGTGAGGAATGCGGAAGATAAAGTGGATGAAAAGGGGACATTTATGAGACTCAACACCCCTAGGGGTTCTTTTTCTTGGTCCCAAAGCAAAACAAGTTCCCCCTCAGAGAAAATCCAAGGTTTGACCGACTTATCATATTGGTTTTTGACCCTATTCTTGTGAGCTTGATTAGCAGTCAACGCATCTCTACGCTGTTCATCAAGGTTTTCTAAGTGTACCAGACGTTCCTCAAGCTCCGTCATATCGAATAACACATGAATAACTATTTTCAAGGACGAGATTTCACACTCAACTAGGGTAACGACTTCCACTCCACGAACGAGTTGGAACTCAAGTTCGAGTGTTTAAGAAAAAAGAGGAAGAGTTGGGTGGAGTGGACATGAGTTATCATTATCCTAACGACTAAGCAATGAGGATGTACTCCAGCCTGAGGTATGCATATGATTGGGAAACCAAAGGTGGAATCGTGAATATGACTCAACCATCCTCTTTTGTTGCATTATTCAACAAATTCAATGTTATTACTTCTTCTAACTCTACTGCAGAGAATATTTTGGACTCCAAGCCAAAGTAGAGGCTCCAGTGGGTGTGAAAGGAATACATGATATACAATTATTGTTGAGACACCAAGAGATTCTCTGAGGGGATGCCTTGATAATGAAAATGGGCCCTCACCTTTAGAGGTTGCTTCACTTCATCATCTGATTCATTTAATGAATTCTCCATGCCCTACCCATCCAAATTCTGTTATATTACATATGTTCTTTTTTCTACAATTATTACTGCATATTTCTAAAAACTCATGAATGCATTATTACAAAGGAAATAAGTAGATATTCTGTGTTAATTTTATTTAGCTATCAATATATAAATTGGAAATTCTTTACATATTTCAATGGCTATAATCTTGTTTTCTTTTCGTTTTTTCCAATACCTGTACCTTTTCTCATCACTATTGGATTATATTGGAATTTAGGCTTTCATTGTGGAACTAAAACTTGTTATTGCAAATTTTGACTTCTCAATTCAATTTCACTTGACCATGCAATTTAATATTGCAATATTGTTGGATTAGGTTTTCATTGTGTCACATTCCATGTAATACATCCATTGATGCAATCACCCTCTTTTGAAAAACATATTTGGCACTTCATTGAATGATTTTTTTGTCTCATAGTGTCAATATGAATGATACTAAAAAAAATTAATATGTTGCTACTTCCACCATGTGATGTTCACAACTTAATTTTGATATCAAGTTTATTGCATACTTTATCTCAGAAATATCTTCAAATATCTTTTGCAAACACAACATCTGTTGAATATGTATGTTCAATTCTCTTGGATAGAATCCAACTTAGAGTCGAAATTCCACATAGACTTGGTTGGGTTTGGGACATATTAAAATGAAAATGGAGTTAGAGTAATGAAGGTGCTAAAGGAAGTTTTGTGGTAATTTTTTCTAAAGCATTTTTATGACAAAGTTAAATTGACAATGGAGTTAAGAGTAATGAAGGATTAAATGAAATTTGTGCTATTTTTTATAAACCTTTGCTTGTACTTTGAATCTCAAATGCTATTGATTTATGATGTTTGGACTGATATACGAGTGGCTATATAAATTGTATTTATTATGTTTCTCATCCTCTTGTTTGTTATAATGGTTTCATTAAATAAGGATAATATAAACACAAAAAGTATAGTTTTTGAAGTGAGATATTGAGAATGAGAAGGAGAAGCATGAAGCCAATTATTGCTAGGTTGTTGGTTTTATGTGTTTTCTCTCTCTAACCTCACTTTTAGACATTTTTTTCATGTCCATTGTGTTGCTTACCAATATAAATTTACAACGAAATAGCATTGTTTATGACATATTTGTGCAGACAACTCATACTATCCATGTTTTATTTGTGCAGTGTGTTTAATATTGAACACATTTGAATGGAAATACATTCTAATTTAGAATTAAATTGCTTCATAGGCTTAAAACAAAAAATGAAAAAAAAACTCTCTTTTAACAACATATCATGCAAAGTAACTTTTAACAACATACATAGCATTTAAATTATTCTAATTTATCTATTTCAGCGATTTCACTCTCTAGAAACAACCTATCCACATATTATTGTACCTTCTTGGAGAAATTGCTTATTTATTTTATTTTATAAGTGCATTCATCATATTATATCTAAAAGCAATTTATGCTTAAAAGTACTCTTACGTTTAATCTTATCAAAGAATTTTTTTTGTATTGATTTTAATTTTAGACATTCTTTCAAATTAACTTAACCATAGTTACATTGGTTGTAGTATAAAATGTGAGTTGTAAATATACCTCCCCCACAAAATGTCTAATTCATAATATTTTATTATATCTCTTATGAGGCCCATTTAGACCTCGAAATTTTCCTAATTTCTTGATGCACCATCTAGCATGTTCCACCAAATTCCTTAATTGCTCATTAATTTCTGCAACTATCCCCTCCCATGGTGTTGTATTTTTTCAACCATTTGTTTGCACCAGTCGTCAATCATATACCGACTACTCACTTGTCTTGCATTTTCCTATTATAACCATAAAGTTGTCGGTCGAATCTTCCAACTATTCTCTCCTTAACTATTTGACTTCTGTCGACTACCAAAATTTTTCTTATCTAGGAATCATTGGCTTACCCACTAGTCGGCTCTTATAATCTACCGTCGAGTACTTCTCCTGGGTCGAGATGCCACTACATCACATGTATCCTAAACAACAAAAGAGGATAGAGAAAAACGATTCTTTTGAATATTTTTGCGATAAATTTCATTCTTGAATTCGAAATTGGGTGCTCTTGGTACCATTGGAAAGGTCAACTTTCATGTTTTTGGTTTTCTGAGATTCCACACCATTCTTTTGGGGGGGGGCATATTAGTATTTATAGGAGAGAAACATCTAAAATTAATTAAATAGTATTATTTACAAAATATTTAAATGGAATTAAAATTAATTTTGTCCCATTTAAAATCAAATATTATTTATTTTTCTTTTTAAATTATTAATTATATAAATGTTTTTCGTATTTCAAAATTACTCAAATATCATTTTAATTATTGTGATATTTATATTTTAAGGGACTTGAAAATAGTGATAATATAAAATACTCTATATTTTTATTTCAAGGATATTTATCGTATTTTGAGACGAACTTTTCACTATCTTAACCAAGGTGAGGTTTATATGGATTTAGCTATTGCCAAATAAAAGTATGACACAAGCATCATTACCTTCTATATGTCCAACTTAACCATAATGGTCGGCCAAAGTTATTGCAACTCTATTGGTGTGAGAGATCCAACTCATCCCTAACACAATTTTATAAGGCCCATTTTAGACCCCAAATTTGCTCTAATGAGGTGGTGAGGTATTTTACAAACTTTATCCTTGTTTAGTGACATATTTGAGCCTGTTTGGGATAAAATTGTCAAGATGTGTTAGAATGCCTAGGGTAGGCCTACATGGCTCAAAATATCGGTATTTGGCTTAAGAGCTGGGTTTACAGGGCTCTCTTTCCTTAAAATGGAACCATTATATTAAATTAATGGTCCATTGTGGGATTAGTCTCTCTAACAGGGAATATCAACTTAGTTGGTGCTAGAATACTGCTACTAGTAAAGTCGTAGAAAAATTAGCAGTTACTATACGACATAATAGTAACTGAAGTGTTCCCAAATATTAACAAGTAATGTTCCCAAATATCAAAGCCAAAATGAAGTGTTCCCAAATATTAACAAGTAATGTCGCATAAACTATACGACATATTCTTGTGATAATACCTTTATCTTTAAAAATGTACTACTCCATAGTTTTCGATACTATAGGAGTTATCAATTCATTTATAACTATACATAAATGACTTGTTTGATGAGCCAATAATCTACAAAAGTTTGTTATTGTCACAAATTCAAATCTAGCCTTAACTTCTTGGCATTATTATAAGATACTTTCTATAAAAGTTAGACTTAGAAAATTTCCTAAATAAAAGGGTCTACTATACCCCAGCTCTAAAAATGAGTGGTATAACAGGGGTTAACTTACCATGCACTTAAATTCCAAACTTTATTGAGTTCAAGTTTTCAAGGTACAACTCAAGGGTCTTAAGCTTTGTTACTAGAGTTGCCATGGTCTTGTAATATTTAATATGCATTCTAGAAAATTATATTAAAGACTTAACTAAGTCTTAATCTAAAATATTAACATGTATCTTATGCTATCTAACTGATTAAGACTAAGTTAGAAAGTAGTTATGCCAACACTCAACACGTTGTGATAAAGTATAACATAAAACAATATATGTTAAAGTAGCGAGGGTTTGGCATAATCCACGTCGGGTTTATGCTTATAATTACACATGATTCAAAGATTGGTCAACGTACACTCTTCTAAATTAATGATTTGGTGATTAGGTGCTAATAATAGATATTGCTGATGATTAGAGTTTGGCTCCACATTATTGGGTTGTTGATAAAAATTTTACCCCGCGCTGTGAACACAAACAATAATATAATCTCCATGCAAGAACTATGGAACACGACCCTCGTTTGTGGAATAAATTTAAAGATACGTGGAGCAATCCTGTCCATGTGTGAAGCATATAAAATGCTCAGGAAAATTGACCTAAGGCATTGTTATTCCGTAGTTTACGCTGCTCCAGGGCTCGTCTTCCATGGCCGCTGACATTCTCCTGGTTATTGCCACTTTAAACCTTGGCTTTGTGATGTTTTCGTTCTCCAAGGAGTGGTTTTGATTGTTAAACTTCCTTTGTCAGTCGTGGGGTTTTTCTTTATTTACTATATGTGTTTCCCTGCCTGAAACCTTCTCCCCAACGTCTGTGTAGTTGGTGAATCTTCAGTTTCCTTCTCGGCTCTTCGTAGCTTGCTGCTGTGTGAGGTTTTCATGAGTTAATAGGTTCTCCACTGTGTCGTTTGTAGGTGGCAGTGCTTGCGATTCGGCTCACCTTACTCCTCATGATAGGTAAAGATTACTTACATCCTTCTTTTATACTCGCCAAGTTTTTAATAAGGAAAGTATTGTAAGCTTTTTACATGTAATAAGGTTGCTGACAAGGGTTTACACTTTGTTTCAGGTGTTCATGGAGGTGTAGCTCGTACAGGGATAAAAGACTACCCTTGCGCCAGTCGTGGCTCGTGGCTCCATTTCGGGTAAGCCCCGTGGTTTGAAGGATGGGTTCTCACCTTAGATACAGTTGGGGTGGTCGTTGGTCTCACCCAGGGTTTGAATACCCTTTATTGTTTCGCCACGAGTTAAACTGTGTTGTTTTTAAGCTGTTTACAGGTTATTATAATTATATTTTTAAAATCAAACCCTCGACAAGGTGATTGCACTTTGTAAGTGTAGTATTTTTGGTTGAAGCTTAGCTTCTCTGTCAGTTTTGGAAGTACACTAGAGAAGATAGATTCGCTGCAATATGTGTTTGATAGTTGGCCATTGAGCCGTACTCTGTAAAGAATTAGGGTTTATACCCATTTTGAAAATTTAAGAAGATAAACTCTGTTTGAGTATTTATCCGGTTTTTATATGTTTAAATTTGAAAGATGTACTCACAACCGTGATGAAAATCTTGAATATTTGATGTAATTTGCCTGTTAGGGTTTGTTCTGTAAAACCCTTGTTTGGTTTATTTTACTCTTAAGTTGATAATTATATTGTTTTCTCTATTTTAGTTTATATGTCAGTAATGGCAATGTTTTTAGTTTTAAGGGCTTAAATTCCAATAATTAGATATATGTTGTCTTTAATAGGCTCTGTTTTCTTTTATAATTATGATTGCACCTATTAGTAAATAATTTCTTTTTAAAATAAATTTACCTAAGTAATAACCTAGGTTACTATAGTACTAAAATTATTCAAAATTTATATTTCAATATTTGTCATTTATGCTCAATTCATGAGCTAGGGTTTTACTCCCTTTTTATTTTTAATAGGATAGTATTTTCCTATGTTATTACCTTGTAATTATTATTGCTGTATTCATAAATTATTATCCTATAATTGTTCTCTATTTTAAGAATAATAATAATAATAATAATAATAATATTTACATTTATAGTACTATTATTTAAGTAGTACATCTATTCCTAAGTTTATGTTAAATTTTAGTTATATAATGGTTATGACTAAAGTAGTCTGTAATAATTACATTAGTTTTATTTAAATTGTATCTGTGGACGACTTAAAATACAAAATTGAAGAACCTCCATACTTATCAGTGTTCTTTATATTTACACTGTTCTACAGAATTATAATATAGTTTATAGTATGTACTTAACTCTAAGTTACTTCTATCCTTTAACTATTAAGCTCATTAAAGAATACTGTAATCTTTATCATATTATTTAATTATAGTTCAAATAGATATAGGAAAATTAAATATTACTAAAGGGAAAAGCTATCAGTAATATATTTATACCTATTCTTAACATGAACTATTAATATCCAGTTAATGAAACTAACTCTTCTATTTCTAAGTAAAAGTACAGTTTATGTAAATAAAGAGTGTGTAGAAAATAATTGATAAAATTCACCTACTGATGTCAGTCAGTACTATAAGTAAAATTATGTATTAACCTGTTATTTGCACAGTCTATTTCTAATGACATGTCTACAAACAAATTAATAATCTACTAAAAGGTAACATATCATTACTCTGAACATGAGTATTCAATTCATTATAATCCTATCATACTTTATATTCTTAAACAAACTACCTGTGCTAGAGTACGATCTGGATTACTCCAAATGGGGAAAAACACAGGTAGGATTTATCTTTCAACACAGTACAGATTTAGTCTAGAATAACTAAGAGGTTTTAACACATCATATCATAACATCATTCATTTACTAACCATACATATAGATTAACTATAACATGGTAATTTAAAAGATAATGAAACCTGTCTTTAAAACTGGACGACGACAACAATGGGAGGCCATTCCTCCCTACCAACTCCTGGAGAGCGCTCAAATAGTGACTTCTCAGGACCCCCGAGCCTGTTCTGGTCTGCTTGGCTGGAACTAGGTGGAGTAAACAACAAAGTACCAGTCCTCAGACTCAATACCAACTTTGCATACTGCAGTAATATCTTTCAGTTGCAAGCTACAATAGATCAACTTCCTGCAGTTTACCCCTCAAACACCTTCCTTCAATTTTCCCTTTCCCAATAAATTCCTTGAAGTGCATTCACCTGAATGATTCTTCTCCTGGAATGAGCAGCCTCAGCTCTCTACATTGGGCATTTTTAATAAGATTGCCTAGGTCTTTTTGGGTTAGTTGTCATTAATTGAGCCACCTGCTCTGATCCCACTTTCTTGGGGGATCATGACCCCAAATGTAGGGAAGTTGCCACCTGCAACATAGGAAGTGTTTGAGGATGCTGCCACTTGTCTTTTTGCTCTCCACCTAGTTCCTTCCACCACTTGACCAGTAACACTCTTTTTAACAGCTCTCCGAGGTTGTTGTCTCCACTTTTATTTATTAAAACTTAAATATTTAGAATTACATTCCACATCCTTGACTCTACTGAGTCATCAGTTTCCACTTAGCATTAAATTTAACATAATGTTTGGGAATAATATAAAAAATAAAATAACATTATTTTACAAAATTGGGGCATGTGACAGTTTACATCCTAAGCTATATTTCAGTTTATGTTTCTCTATGTGGCAATTGTAGTTGAGTATCCCCTCTCCTTTAGGGATGATTTTAAGGAACCATATTTATTTAAAAGTGTATAAATGTTGGCAAAGATTACAAATTCTTAAAACGACAACTATAAAATGATTGGCGATATTTTTCAAAAAAGAATTTAATTTCCAAGGATTTTATATCATTTATATAATAATTTTATGATTTTTAGGGTGAAAAAATTTTACCCCATCAAAATTGGGGAAAATAGGGCTTCAATAAATGCAAAATGGCGAATCTTTTTTGGGATAAAAACATGGAAAAATAGCCCACTGGGATAAAATTCGCCCCTAAAATTATCCCTACTCTCTTCCATTCTTGAGAGCTGCTTCAATCCCTCCTTCAATTGGTGTCAGAGCATAGGTGAGGTATCCAAACCCCTTGTTTCATAATGCCACAGCAGTGGCTCTGTTGAGCGCGATCGAGTCAATTGTCTCCCGATGCCTGTTTGTTTTTTAGCTTACAGAAAATCAAGTTCTTTATTTAAGTATTTATTTAAGTGTAAATGTTTTGGCTATAGTTATGTTGCAGGATCAACTATCCTTTGGTTCGTGGTTTCATTTGAGTCTTGGAAAACAGTCCAGTGGAAATGTCGCTCCATAGGAGCATTCAAGGAATTAAAGTAAGTATTTTAGGTTGAAGTCTTGTTATCACGGATCTTGTAGTTTCTCCAATAGATGAATCCTATACAGGATGACAGAGGGGAAAAGAAACCAAAGTTGTGACCTACAAAAACCCTAACCCCCAAAATATGGATGGTTGTCATATCGGTTAGGGATTCCTTCACTTTATGCCACTGAATGGTCGAGTGACAATGGGGGAGACCCAATCTTATCATGAAAGGACAGATCTACAACCAATCACCAGATCAAGCCCCAAAAAGTGAATACGTAAGGTGAGAGCTGGAAGCCCTATATTTAAGGGATAAGCCACAATTTAAGGAGTATTCGAGTATGGGTGTTTAAGGATTATTGAAATGTTACTCGAATATATTAGATCAATAACTTAAAGAGTTTAAAATAGATCTAGGGTTGGTGTGTTTGGACAAATGATCAGACCTAGTACCTTGGGGGAATTTAATCCAAAATATGGAAAATACCGAGGACGAGGTCAGTCTAATGAAATTAGGATTTCAACACACCTACTTAAGTAAAAGGATTGGACAATAAAATACCCAAGTGAAACCATAACAATAACAGAGGGAAATTGGCTAGCAGACCAAACATGGGTGTTTTCTCCCAGACTATAACTAGTGCCTGGAGATGGGAAGAGGAGTCCAAGATTGATGTATTTTAGGGAGAGGGGGTTTTTCAGCATGCCAGACAAAACCCTGATCACCAGATTTACCAATTCCCGATGCCAATTGGTCCAGTGAACTTTTCCTATATCTAAGAAGGGTTTTTCAGTGAAAGTAATGATGGGCAATGCATGTAGAATATTAAAAGAGGGATAATTTACCTATAAGACATACCTGGATATTGTAGATGATCTCAGAAGTGATGAATAATGATTCTTTCTTGATCAAATGAATGTTTCTGGAGTGGATCTCGTGGTAGTTGAGATTCAACCAATCACCCTAGCGCCCCCTTCAATTTGTCAAGTAAGAGAAAATCAAATGAGAAAGCAGATGAACGAGATCTATAGAATAAGGAAAGAGCGAAAAGTAAAAATTCATAAGAAAGATATACTCCGTAAACTGAACACCCAGGAGCCGGAACGATGGTGGGTTTCCCCATAAAACACCCTCTCTCTCCTAGCGTTCCTCCTTCCCTGCAGATGAAATGGGTAAAGGAAAAAAATGCAAGATATATCTCAAAGAACACTTAGTACATAAGAGCAGCAATGCCAATCATCAGATCATTAACTCATTTACAAAATACACCAAGAGTAATCATGTAGACAAATCTTCTTTATTCAAATTCTGATGCCAGAGCTCGTGAATACAATGGGGGGGTCATCTCTCTTAAATAGTTTGAGTGTGCCCACATTCTAACCAACTAGCTTCTGACGGTCGAGATTAAGACATCTTTGACAGTGGAGATAAAAATAGAATGAACAATACATGGATCAACTGACTAAGTGAACCAAGGGGGCGCACTTTGCTCAAGTATGCCTATCCTAGGTGAAAGTCACAATATAACATAAAGTGTGACATAGTAATACATGAGAAGGGGTCTCTAGGGGATTAATTCACCCTAGGACCCTTTACAACTTCATAATACATGATATAACAATGAAATACATCATAGAGAAAAATCAAACATAAGAAGTGTATACCTAATCTCACCATATATACCAGTCTCCAACTAATAATCCCCTCTATAATTGTGTGTACCAACTCTGATATGTTGCTCTGCTCCAATGAACTAGGCCATCACTGAAATCATCTCAATGGAATACTGAATCTTAATCTTGGCAAGGAAAATTTGATGAACAAGGCTCTGGGATGGCTACTGCTATAATGATCCATGCTAATACCCCATGTGAAAAATAGCCTGGAATAGAATAAAAGATAAGTTTGTATGTTGCATCATGGTAGCCTAGCTGCAAAATGTATATGTGATAAGAAGTCCTAAGTTATGGGTGTAGAAGCTGGTTGGTTTAGTTTCATCACATGTATGCGCATGGTGCACTAATGTAGCATTGTATGAATGTTTTTACAAGTGGGAAAATAGTCTCGAAAATGGTAGATTCTATCTTTGAATTTTGCGGTGAAGGAGAGTTCTTATGCATTTTCCCGCATGTGATCCATTAATCCCTCAAACTAGGGGGTAGAGGGAAAAGATATTAATAAATATAAGAGCAACAGTTTGGGGTTGAGCTATCATACTTCTATCATGGCACTTTCTAAAGTTTTGTTGTACTAAGAAACCATTCTCGATGGGTTTCTATAAATCTCGTGCAAACTGAGTACTCTTGTTAGATTTCTGTGTAAGTTGGATCTTCCATTGCATAGAGAGAAATGATTTTTTATATTAAATGGTTGAGCATGTGCTCCAATAGATTGAATATCGGTGTTTTCTTCCTGACGTATTTGCTTGGATGTCAAGCTTGTGAAGCCTCCATTGCAACTATAGTGAGATAAAGGGACCCTCGTCAGTGGGACAAAGAGATTTCGTCATTTTATTTTCTGTTTTTTTTAAGGCTTGTTTAATCTGTGTGACTGCTGGTTGATCTTGTTGTTGGGAATGAGCTCTCACATAAGTAGTGAACGTGTTTGGTGAAACCACTATGTAGCCAAAGCTCGTAAGTGTTATTTTTTATTGTGGTGTCGATGGTTTTGTGTTTGTGAAAGCAAGGAATGAGCATCTATAGTTATTTGTTAAGCATCCTGGTGATTTATCTAGTAGGCCCATGATCCTCTTACGTTTGGTAATCCTTTGTCAATCCGAAATCAATTATATCCCTGCAATCTCCCTTTAATTTGACTATTTGTGATATTTGTTCATCGAGTGATTTAAAAAGGTCAAAGGCTTTGGGTTAGGTGTTTCAAAGAGAAGGTTGTAGACAAAGCAACCATGTTTGACTTAAGGGGGAGAAGACCCGTCGAAGATCAACCTTGAAAGTGGAAAGAAGTCGAAGCTCAATAAGAAGAAGCAGTAAAAAAATTCAACAGTTTCCATAAGAGATAAGGGTGAAACTGCAGTTATGTTTTTTTTGAAATGTAAGCCTAGCTAAGACTTTAGACCCGCAAGCGATGATGTTTTTTTTAAGCTGGACAATGATGATTTTTGTAAGATGTGATGTTAAGTTGTAATAATGGTTGTATAAATTAAAGGGGAGTGTTGGTGATTAATTTATCCTGACACTCAAGTACTTTTACATTGTTTGGTAGTTGAAGCAATGAATGTCTACGCTAATGGTTATGTAGCTTCTTGGGGAAGCTACCAGGCAGAAACTTCTAGATCTGGATCTTTCCAGAGATCATTCCCATTGTATAAATATATATTTGTGGTTTAATAGAAATTGGATTGTTGAGTAAAGAGTGGGTTTAGACTCTAAGCTTTGTTTCAGTTTATGTTTCTCTTTGTGACAGTCGTAGCCGTGTATTCCCTCTCCTTAATTCCCAAGAGTTGGTTCAAGCTCTCCTTCAATAGTTATTTTTCTATCGATGATAGCTTCATAGCCCCTCTATAAATGCCCTTTTTCCCTCCTTGGCTACTAGTCTTTTTTCCAAATTTTAAGATTTAACTTCACATTCAAGGGGTCTATCAATTTCAAATCAAAGGATTATAAACTTGCAAGCCCCATCTATATCATCGCACTTCATTAGATCCTACACATAACAATGCTCTTGTCCACTCACCAACATGTGGCTTCCCTTCACATGGCGGTGCCCCCTTTATGTTGGTTACAACACTAGACATTAATATCCATATGTTCATAAAATGTGGTATCGATTGCATATGAGATACCTTGATAACTATGCTTCATATAATCCACATACAATCTTCCATATAATTTCTAACTAGACAATATGAACAATTCTGATTTATTTTTCAAATAATTAATATGGAGTAGGAAACTATGAAGGAACCATAGCTTAAACCTTATGTGGAGTTCTCTCCAAGGTTTCAATGCTTAGCGGAATAATTTTGATTGCCTAAGTTGAATTTGTGATCTCTACGACGATATGCATCCTATTGTTTGATTCAAGAAATATAATATTGTTTGATTCAAGAAAAATAATATTTATAAAACGACTTTGCTTACAAAATAATCCCTTAAACCCATCTATCTTTAAATTGGTATGTTAGGAGCTCTCTTCAACTCAATGAATGGTAGTGTTAGATATCATTATTGTATTTATGTTGTGACACTTGTTTAAAACCCTCCAATATGGTATTGCTATGGAAATTATGGTGACTCTCTTTGAGAGTGATGATTATCCTTTCTTTGGTAATCACATGTGGGATCTTTCCAACTTATTGTTGTGGCTCAATTAAAATTTCTTCAACAATACGTGCTTTTTATCTACGATTTAATTCTTTATACAACAACCTCAAATATTTGACATAACTGCTCTATATATTCAATTAAATATCCACTACTCCTTATATTTCCAGCTTTGTCTCTTCTTTTTACTGTGAAGCTTCCCATCTTTAATAAGGAAGCATCAACATATATGAAAATATATTCACATCTTAACACTCTCATGTTCTTTATTTTTCCAAAACCTACGATGCAATTGATTTTGAAATTGATTTGAACTTTTTCACAATTTTTCCAAAACCTATTGATTTTGAACTTTTTCACAAATAACAGTGAGTTTCACTATTTCAAGTTCATAGGGTTAGTATCGATTATGACACCATGTTAGTTGTCCATTATTTCAGGCAGCATATTATCGATATGAACATAGTGAAAGATAAATAAATACGGCAACTAGCCCATAATTATAGATAGGTTGGTGAAAAGTGATAGCTAAATCCCCATAGGTCACCGGTTCAAATCCTATAGGTTAGAGATTAAGAATAAAGCCATCCGAAATGTGGCATACTCTCCTTCACTTGTGAAGGTAGGTTCAATATTTTATTTTATTAGATAGAGAAAACGGGACACCACCCGCCTCAATGGGATAGTTTTTATTAATTGAGAGTTGAGTGATAATTTAAAGTTTTCCCGTAGTGGAGGGCTTGGGATATTGACACAAAGAGCTCTTTCCCTAGCTGTAGGGTCTTTACGTGACCATTATACTTTTTAACAATCTCCACACAAAAAGGACACGTATCTAACGCAAGAGCTCTCTTTCTCTTTCTGCGTCAAAGACCCTCCCTCGACACGTAGCTAAGGAAAGAGCTCTCTTTGTCAATATCCCAAGCCTTCCACTATGGGAAAAAATTAATTTATCACTCAGCTCCCAGCTAATAAAACTAGCCCATTAAGGTAGGTGGTGTCTCCTTTTCTCTACCTAATAAAATATTGAACCTACTTTCTATGTTACCTCTTATTTCTAACTAAGAAGATATCTTTTAGCCCTGTTTCAAACGGTTTTTATTCTCAAACTCTAACCTATAACCCATAAGATTTGAACTAATAACCTATAGAAACTTAACGACCACTTTTGACCCACCCATTTACAATTATGGGCTAGCTACATATTTACATCCACATCGATAATATATTGCCCAAAATAATGGACAGCTAACATGTTATCATATGGTATCATAGTTGATGGCTTATAATAGTGGAACCCACATATATTTGTGCAATTGTTAATTGCATCATAGATAAAGTAAAAATAAAGAACATGAGAGTGCTGAGATGTGAATGTGTAGTCATACATGTTAAGGGCACTGTTTAAAGATGGGAAGCTACCACATTAAAAAGAAGAGACAAAGCTGAAAATATAAGAGCTACCACATCAAAAAGAAGAGACAGAGCTGAATATATAAAGCAGTCACGTCAAATATTTGAGGTTGTTGTATCAAGAATTGAATATATAAAGCAGCACCTATTGTTGAAGAAATTTAAAATAGAGCCACCACAACAAGCTGGAAAGAACCCACATGTGATTACCATGGAAAGGATAATCATCATTCTAAACTCGCGCATCCGAATGACGTCACTACGCAGCCACCCAAAGCTAAAAATTATTACAAATCATCGATTCGTTAACAACGATAAAATATAAATTTATGTTTTGCTGGAAGGGTGTTTGACATGCTATTTTTTATTTTCTATTAAAAATTTGATAATCACTTGCACTTGTAAAAGTTACAAGATATTTGACCAATTGATTTAATTTGGACACTGCTTTTTTAATGGAAGGAAAGGAAGTGCTTGAGAAAGACAGTGCTTTATCCAGAATCATGCCACATATCAGTAAGCCACCTTTTTTTCAGAATTAAATAAAATACAAATACAAATTAAATTTAATCCACTTTAATAATTTGAAACTGTAAATGTTTTTAAATAGTTCGTTACCAATGGTCCCATTTTAAAAACTTCCACTTTGGAGTAGAAATTATTTTTTTAATATTTGTGAATTTATGAATGGAACTCTACATTATCTTAAAAGCGGGAAATTATTTTTCAATATTTGTGAAAGTATGAAACAAAGTGTACATTTTATCGTGGTCCTATTAGAGAGTGGCAAACATGAAAGTGGATATTACTTTTGAAGACTTGTGGAACTATGAATGTCGTGGTCAACATCGAATTAGGGTCATAATTGATAAGTGATAAGTATAGAGAAAAGGTTTGCCCTTAAACGACAACACGTAGATGGTATTTGAGAGCGTTATATCGAGTTGTTCTTTTATTGCATTATTATTTTAATACATTTAGATACTTTTGAAAGAAAAAAAATCGTTCAATGGAATCCCCTTACGATTATGTTAAAATCGTTCAAGGTCTGTGTAGCAATGGTTCTGATTGGGTGTTTTAAAGGCTTTCACCAAGAAGTACATATATGGAATTGTTATATGGAATTGTTATAGTCTTTATAATGTTAAAATTTCTTAATTTTTTAGATGATATTTTAAAACATTTTTTATTAGTAGGATTATTTAAAGAACAACAAGCATAGAAACATAAAGAATATATATTTTTTTCAAGAAAATTATAAGGAAGAAAACCACACAAAACTTTTTCAATATAGAACTCAACCAGAGCAGTGTTAAACCCAAACAACTACTTCTGTCTTCATCCTGACACACGTGTTCTTCTCTCACTTGCAAGCTTGCTTGAGTGAGTGTGTTCAAATGAAGGGGAGCGCCTCCCTATTTATATTTGTCACTTGACTTGTCCTAGGACCTAATAGGGTCTATTTGTCTAACTGACAGGGCCAACTTGTCTAAAAAGAGATCAAAAATAACATTTATTAAAATGACACTTGAGTACTATTGACCCGACTTACATCTGTAGGTTTACATTGATTCTTTCAATGACTCTTACATAACCAAACTCATCTCCTGATGGAGGAATACAATCAATACATCTGGAATATCTTTTGAAGTTACAATACTTTAACACTCGCTCTTGACTAGGAATATATTCAACCAAGGTAGAAACTACTACCACAACTGTACATCTGAATGGTGAGTCTCTATATGTCATAGGAATTTTTGGAACACCATCATACATCTTCATCATTGATCTCAGTTGGATCATCTTTTGCAACCTCAGTATGTAAATATTGAATCATCGTCTATACGTACTATATCATCTTCTGTCACATCAGTATGTGGATACTAAATCATCTTCTACAACATTGGTATGTGGATATTGAATTATCTTCTATGTATACTGGATCATCCTCTGCAACATCAGTATGTGAATACTAAATCATCTTCTTCCAACATCAGTATGTAGATACTGAAACATCATCTGCAACATCAGTATGTAAATACTGAAACACCATCTGCAACATCAGTATGTAAATATTCAGACATCAATAGCAACATCATTAGCATGTTAGTGCTAAAAACAACATCATCAATCAATGCTAGATCATCAGCATAGAGATGTTGGAATGTCATCATCATCATCAGTATAGAAATACTAAAACAAACTCATCAACAGTCATCACAACAATCATCAGTATGAAAATACTGAACCTTCTACATCAGTATAGGAATATTGAAACTATCTTAGCAATCATCTCAACAATCATCAGTATAACAATATTGAACCTGCTACATTAGTATAGGAATACTGAAACTACCTCAACAATCATCAGTATAACAATACGGAACCTACTACATCAGTATAGGAATATTGAAACTATCTCAACGATCATCTCAGCAATCATCAGTATAACAATGCTGAACTTGCTACATCAGTATAGGAATACTGAAACAATCTCAACAATCATCAGTATAACAATACTGAACCTGCTACATCAGTATAGGAATATTGAAACTATCTTAGCAATCATCTCAACAATCATCAGTATAACAATGTTGAAACCAAAGCTTGCCACTAACTATCTTGAAGTAGTATCTTGGTGAGTTCTCTGGTAGATCCATCCGAGCATTTTGTCTAACTTACTAACATTCTCGCTTCAACAAGCCTAGTTAGACATATGGATCTTCCTGGGAACCAACAATTCTTGTTCTATATTACTAACCCACTTGGGTTAAACCGGTCTAGCCAAACATACTAATCCCCCTAGGATCAACAGGCCTAGTTTGACTTACTAAGCCTTTCGGGTCAACAAGCCTAGCCAGACTTACCCTACTCTAGGCTAAGATAACACCATTGCATCCTTCTGTGATCTACCGTCACTCCCTCTCTCGAGATAGGTCCTTTCGAAGTACATCAATCTTGTCTCAAAAGTATTCAAAATTTACACCAGACAAAGGCTTAGTCAACACATCTTCCACTTGTTCCTTTGTAGAAAGATACTTGAGCTTTACAGCTCCCATCTGAACCATATCCCAGA
>LPNX010600716.1:264068-362370 GCA_001517045.1 Pseudotsuga menziesii | reverse complement strand
AACCTTCCAACATCTTATGAAGCCATACTGCTTCGTTACAAGTTGAACATGCTACAATGTATTTAGCTTTTGTTGTGCTAAGTATAATATTGGTTTTATTTCTATTGGACCATGAGATCATGCCTGATCTCAAATTGAAACAACATCCTAAAGTGGTCTTTCTATCTTTAGCGCTTCCTTACCAATATGAATATGTAAATCCATGTAATATGATCTCACCATTTGATGCATATCTGAGACCATAGTCTAAAGTCCCCTTTAGATATCTCATCACATGAATATGTTTGGGATTCACCATATATTGACTCAGAGTTTTTACAACAAAACATATATCTGGTCTTGTATTGGTTAACTACATCAGAGAACCAATAATATCTCTGTATAGGGTGGCATCGATTGCTTCTGAAGTGTCATCATTCAATAGTTTCAAATTTGTTATCATCGAAATAGTCATAGAATTGCAATCTATCATCTCAAATCTTTTTAGGATTTCTACTGCATATTTTCCTTGGTTTAGGAAAATATCGTTTGGACACTGTCATACTTCAAGACCTAGAAAATATTGCATCATTCCAAGGTCTTTCATCTCAAATTCTGCATCATGCTTCTTCTTACATTCGTTGATGGGTGTATCTTCTCCTGTAAAGAATAGATCATCTAGATATAGTAGAAATATCATAAGTCCATCACCCTCAACTATATAGTAGAGGTTTGAATATGACTTGCTCTTAGTAAATCCTAAACTCATCAAGAATCCATCGATTCTTCCATACCATGCTCTAGGTGCTTGATTTAACCCATACAATGCCTTCTTGATTTTACATACATGAGTTCGTTGATCATTAGTCTCGAAACCTTGCAGTTGTTGGATATATACTTCTTCTTCTATCAATCCATTTAGAAAGGTTTTCTTTACATCCATCTAATGTAACTTGCACTTCTTATTGTATGCCAAGGAAAGGATGGTTTTGATTGAGGTGTACCTAGCTACTGGTGCAAAGGTTTCCTTGTAGTTGATTCCTTCCTTCTGAGAGAATCCTCGAGCTACGAATCTTGCCTTGTACTTTTCTATACTACCATATGCTGAGTGTTTTGACTCGAAGATCCATTTCGAGGATACCACTGACTTGTCTTTTGGTCTTGGTACTATTTCCCATACATCATTCTTTATAATGGATTGGTATTCCTCGACCATTGCATCAACCCACTCTTTTTTTTTGTTTCTTCAAAACATGTTGGTTCTTTATCAACGAGATCACACATCAAAGCTACAAAACTAGGGTGTGGTTTATGCTTCTTTCTTTCTCTAATGGTTCCTTCTAGGACACCATGTCTTTTTGCTTCTTCGATTACTTCACAAGCCCAGGTAGGCATTCTCTTTTGTGAGATCATTTCACTGGGAAATTCTTCAGGTCTCTGAGGTTCTGTCATGTCATGATCCTCAGGCATCTGATCTTCTTCTTCGTTCCTAACTGGTTTAGTACCTTCTGCATCTCTAACAGTTTCATTCTCCTTTTCATATTCCTTGTCTTTCTTTGATTTTTTGAAATTTGTATCTTCGTCAAAGGTGACATCTCTGCTTAATTCAATTTGACGATATCCTGGGATATAGATTCAATAAGCTTTGATTGCTCACTATATCCTACAAACATACCCTTCTTTCCTAAAGGATTTAACTTTGATCTTTTCTCCTTGGGAATGTGTATGTATACTGGACAACCAAATATCTTTAGGTGACTTACTTCATGATTTTATCCGGTAAACATCTCTTTTGGAGTTTTGTTCCCAAGGGTACATTGGAAGATTCTATTTTGTACATATATTGTTGTTGTGGCTACTTCTGCCCATAGGTACATAGGTAGTTCTTGATCATGTATCATAGTTTTCACAACTTCCATGATAGATCTATTCTCTCTTTCTACCACACCATTTTGTTGTGGATTATAGGGAATGGTAAGCTCCCTCTTAATCCTAGCTTCTTTGCAGTACTCATTGAATTCACTTGATGTGAATTATCCTCCATTATCTGATCTTGAGATCTTGATCCTCTTTTCAAAGAGGTTTTCTACCAGGGCCTTAAACTCTTTGAATCTTTCAAACACTTCATCTTTCTTCTTTAGGAAATATATCTAAGTTTTGCGGGAGTAGTCATCAATAAAGTTAGCATAGTAAATATACCTGCTTAATGAAGTAGTTTGCATTGGCCCACATATATCTGAATGAATGATATCTAAGATACCTTTTGCCTTGTTATCATTGTTTGGATAGGGGTTTTGTTGCTGCTGCAACCACCTCCCCAAAATTTTGTCATTTTGGGGCCCCACTTCAATTTCTTAGCCTTTAAGCTTCTTTGTTAATTTTTGCTCTCTGAAGAGTTTTTATGACTTGGGTTGATTTTTGCATTGTTTTGAAAGTCCTCTGTTTGAAGTTTTGAAACTTGGATTTTTTATCCGACACATCAGGTGAACTCATTGATTCAGTTCGATGCATCAGACAAGTTCATCTTTTTCACCCGTTTATTACCTATTTTTTTTACTTGTAGAAAATAGTTTTTGAGTTTGTCGATACATCGGCGACACTCAGGTATTTGAACCGATCCTCTCTGTTAGGATTTAATTTTCTTGCCAATGGTTTGTTAATAGCTTTTGTTGAAGCTTTACCGGTTCATCTTGTTAAAGTTTTCTGATGTGTCAGGCCATTTTGAATATTCGAGCCGACGACATCTAGAGGTTTATTTTTCTTTGCCACTAGACGCACGTCGCAAACTCTCCGTAAGTTTTTCAACAGATATTTTGTGGGAGTTTTCCCCGATGGAATCGACAAGACTTAGCTTTGTCAACTGATGCATTCGGTCGTGCTCGTCATTTGCAACCGATGACCTTCGGAGTTTTTCAACCGATAGAGTCCGTGGGTTTTTTTTATTGAGTAGTCGCAACGGAAATCAGAAGAACACCAGTTGTAGAGCCGATGCCATCGCGGGAAGACTTGTTTTTCACTACCGATGGCTTTTAGAAGGGTCTGCCGATAGGTTTTTTTGTGGTAGGAGATTCATTTCCTATCCAATAAGGTCGAGTCCTCTCCACGAGTATACCTGAAACTATCAGTTTCTCTTCGTTTTGTCTGTCGATGCGGGGATTTTGGTTGATAAGTTTTGAAGGTTGGGCACCAAGGGAGTTTTTTTCATGGTCATTTAATCACGACATTTAATGATGTTTATGGTGGTGGATTTATAAACCAGAAAGGGTATATTTTACGGTCATTTTCATTACCGTTTGAAATGCTTGTTTTTTTCTCTACCGTCTGGACTATTCCAGACTGTCGAGAGCCAATAGGATTTTTGCTAACTGACCAAGTTTGTCTCACCAACCACCAATTCGAACTTGCCATGTAGGATTCATGACCCATCTTTCTTGTTTTTCTTGCTATGTTTTAATTGGGTGTCCGTTAGGGTTTTGTCTTATGGAGTTAGGGTTTTCCCTAGACTTCTAATAAAACCAATTTCCAAGTTTTCAAACCTAATGAGTTCTCATTCCCATGGGTCGTCTCACACCGTGAGCCCTGCTCTCAATTGTTATGATCATGACTGGGGGGTTTTCCTTACTTGCTCTGCCTTACTTACCCTGGATGCTCAATCTGTGAGCGTTGAGATGTCAGGTATGTCCATTGGCAAGGTGTACATTCGAGCGTTTTACCGACTGAGCCACCTCTAGTTCAGGTTAATATGCAGCAAAGGGTTGGGGTTTCACCATTGGCCAATGTAGGGCATGGAGAACTTTTCCCAGTTTTGTGTTAAGTTTCAAGCTTGACCATTATGCCGGAGCCATTAAGCCTCCATGGGGTTTCTTTTTTTATGTGGGTAGAACCCATGGCATGTTGTTGTATATTAAAGTGTGGATAAAGTTCGGTAAGAGAGCTGTGGATGATCTTTCATTTTAAAAGCATGAGGTCTAGAATCCATGCTTAATGAAGTCGGCTGAAAGTTTTAAGGATGATTGGGTAAAGGATTTTTATTGAATTTGCTTAGGCATACCCATCATTCTGCATGTTTGGTAATAGTAGTACATCTCTGTATCTCATTGGTAATGCATGCATGCTGCTAGAACATGATATCTTTTAATACAGTCTTTTGTGTTTTTTTCTTGCAGCTTCCGTCTTTATATAACATCATGCCCAAGAAAGGGAAGAAGAAGGCTCAGACCGCAGAGGGTGATCCAGAGGTAGAAATTATATCCAAGTGTGAAATAATCTATGATATACAAAGGCTATCATGGGGATTGAACCTGAATTCATATGGGGTCAAATCTATCAGATGATCAAGGACCAAGTGGTTCCAGAAGCCGACCTCGAAGACATACCATTGTATGCCAATATAATGAAATCTGCTATAATGAAAGTCTCTACGCGACCAGAAATATTCCCATGTGCCGAAGTAATTGGTTGGATTCTACCACTGGCCGATACAAGTACCATGATCCTAGCAAATACAGAAAAGCAAGTTTTTGTTGCTTACAACCCTGCGTATATCATGAAGACGTTTAAGCTACCTACACTGCATATTTACATGACAGAGAAATGGATGAAGGAGCTAGACTTAAATGTGTTTGACTGTGTCAAGAAGATAATGGTATCTGGGAAGCAGTTCCACCAAAAAACTTCAGGGGAATATGAGACCGAAAATCTACGCACCCTGTATCACCTCATAGCCCTAATGTTAAACCGGATATTCGGACGAGCCAATGGAAAACTTTACAAGATAATCTGGTTACCCCTGATATATTATGTAGCTATGCAGGGTATTGTTTTTAGCTGGGCTGACATTGTGTCACACAGCCTATCTTCATGCATAATTTCATCACTTGGGGGTCTGGCTCAGAGGAAGTAAGAATTCTATATGATCTCTTTCTTAATTGACGACATCCTGTGCACTCATTCTTTCTCACCACTAAACTGTAAATGGGAGCCTACTAGGACTCCCATCTACTCTACATATCAAATATTATGGGCGCATAGGTATCATAGTTTCTATAAGAGCATCTGTGAAAATGTTTTGATGCCATTGTACAAGCTAATTTTTCTTGAAGAGTGTAACTACATGTCAGAGGAAGCATTAGAGGTCATAGTAGAATATGGGGAATTTTTATTCTTCGAGGAGGGTTTGTATTTAAGAATGTATGGGGGATCCAAAGCTCCTTCATTGATACCAAAGTATGCCACTAATTATGTTGTTCACAAATAAGTAGTAAGGTAGCTATATATAGATGGGATTGGGAATTTTCTATTTTATAGTAAGAAAGTCATCTATCCTCCACTACCCTTCTATATTGGTAGCTATAAGTTTTCCAAGGTAAAAAGTGCTCCTGAGTTTGTTAAAGAATTCGAGAACTTTCATTTTGGAGAAAAGAGTTTTCACAAAAATGATGCGTGGGACGAAGTGGCAAAATATTGCGCATCTGTGAGAGTACACTTTGAATACTCCCATCATTTTGATAAGGATGAAGCAGTATATAGAAATGCATGTAACATGACCACACTATACAAAAGGTTCAAGAAAAATATCCATTAGAGAGAATTTGAGGTCAAAAATGGGCCTCCTAAGAGATGTACTACAAAAATATAAGATATATTAAAATATTATGAGTTAGGGGTTTTATGGGGTAGGTATATATGACAACTCACCTCCTACACTATTTTTTATGCACAATATAAATAACCATGGTTGAGTTACTTTTCTAAATTGACTATAAATAAAATTAATAAAATAACTCTAGAATGATGTGACTAAGATTCAATGCAAATTCCCAAAATTTTATTGTCCTTTAACATTTATTTGTCTTGAACTTGTAAATAAAATTAAACAAAAATGAATTTAATTTATATGCATAACTAACATATTTTTTTCATATAAATATCATTCATGAATTTAATTTATTTTAAAAGTACAAAATTATATATATATAAGTTTGACATTATGATATTAAGTACAATTGAGTGAATATATAATTTAAAATTAAAAAACATGAAAATGACAATATATTATTTTATAAAAAAATGTGAAAAGACATTTTTATGAATTATGAGTACTTTACTTGAAAATGACAATAATATTATTTTATGAGAAAGTGAATTGTGAGTACTTTACTTGAAAATAACAATAATATTATTTTATGTGAAAGTGTCAAATGACTTTTATTGTGAGTACTTCACTTTATGACTTAAAATTACTTGTACCACTACATTGGTTAACTATGGATTTTCATCCACCATAGAAATTGTGACAAATAAGCATTATTAACTCATGCAATGCCACCTCAACCATGGAGGATGATGTCATCTACTATAATGTAATTGGTTTATTTTATAGTACATTTTGGTCCTTTGAGGCCCATTTTTGACCTCAAATTCTCTCTAATGACAACCACAGGAGTCAAAGGCAGCAGCATTCACACCTCTGAACAGCAGATACAAGAAAAAGAGGTTGCGAAGAAAAGGTTAATGCAGGAGGCAGAGAAGATTAGCTGAGGAATCACAGAAGCAGAAAAAAGAAGAGGAACAAAGACAAGAGATGAAGAAGTACAAAAGAAGAAAGAAGAAGGAGAAAGAAAGCTTAAGGAAGCAGGTGACAGAGAAAGGGAAGAGACAGAAAATGCAGATGAAGAGCTTAAAAGGAAGGAACAGTAGGATCAAGACCGGGAAAATCTAGAGCAAGACCTAGCTTGTGATAATTCAGTTGACGATTCTTTTATTCCGTCAAGTAGCACAATGACAGGGAACCTATCTCCCTCAGTGGAACTTAGATTGATACCTTTTATTCCATCTCGGGAGAGGTTGTAGCAAATCTAGACACAATATTTTTTGACCCAGATAAGAAGAGAATTGTGAGAAGAAAAGAAAAGAGGATGAAAATGGGTAATCAACCTATGGCGGTCATGGTGATNGCAAATCTAGACACAATATTTTTTGACCCAGATAAGAAGAGAATTGTGAGAAGAAAAGAAAAGAGGATGAAAATGGGTAATCAACCTATGGCGGTCATGGGGATTAAGGATACAGTTATGCATAAGACGGATGAAGATCCTCGACTTCTCGCTATGGAAAGCGTAGCAACAGCCCAAGCCAATGCAGTTAATGTCAGTAAGATGGTTGAGGATGCTGATCAGTATAAAGAAAATATGTCCCAAATGAAAGAAACCTTGAGAAAAGAGAGAGGTGAGGGACAAGTATTAAAAAGGAAATACGACGATACTTTGTTAGAGTTTGAGAAACTCAAGGAAGCATATCAGATTTTGGAAGTAGACAAAGATGGATTAACACTGTCAATTGCAAACATTGAAGGTGAAAAGAGACATCTTGAAAGCAAGGTTTTGGAGATAGAGGAATAGTTCAAGGTGGCCAAAGAAAATCAACTTAACATCACTCCATTCCGTAGACAAGCATGCTTAATGCAAAATAAGATACACCAGGTTCATCTAAAGTTGGCCGAAGAACTATACAGAATCAAGCAAATAAAGGTCAGGCTAAAGGAAATAACAGATAACTCATTAGAGTTCAATAAAGGGGTATCAGAAGCTATAGAACTAATTCAAAGTAAGCTAATTTGGATGGAAATCAATCCAGTTCTTCCAAACCACCTACCCCAGAAAACAGCAGCAGGGTCGAAAATGGAGTTGGCAATTTTAGATCTTAGTTGCAAGGCCATAGTAAGATTGCACACCACAATTGATAAGACGGTGGAGAAATGTAAAGAGTTTTACACGAAAATGAGTGCAATGTATAACAGATGCCAAGCTTTGACAACTATGCAGATTTAGGAATGCCTGGACAAAGAGAAACATTTGAAGAACCTGCAAGACAAGTTGCAGGAAGATGAGCAAAATTTCCAAAAGGTTGAGAGCATTAATGTAGAAGTCATCGGGACTTGGGTTGTGCAAGCCTCTGCATAAATATCTTTTAGATGAATGTTTAATGCAGGTCCAACCAAAGGTAAAGGAGATCGAATCACAACTTTCCAAGAACGAATTGGTTGCACACATATTAGAACCAATAGGTTATTGAGTCATAGCTGTTGAAGCTCGTGCATGGGGCATTTTCATTAAATCATCAGTTGGGCCCTCTTAAATTTGTCTTATTCACACATGGCATTTATATAATATGTTGTATCTATTCCAATTTTCCTAGTGAACACACTAGAGGACAAAATTTTGTAACCAAAGAGTTAAGGAATCCCAAAGGGATAGGGTAGCTAAAAAGTCATTTTGTAAAAGTATAAGTAGAGGTAGAGTAGAAGAGATAAAGGACCTTTTTCTATCACACATATGCTGAAACTTTTTGTAATGAGAACTACTTCTTTTTATAATAAAGAGAACTGAATTTTGCTAGAGGAAGGACTATATGAGCTTCCAAACGGGTTGTGTGGATTGCTGGATGAGGAATTATTTTTGTTTTGGAATGTTGTACAATCTGTGAGATCATTCTTAACTTGCTTAATTATTTATTTGTTTATGAATGATTTCATTTTCTATTATGAATCTTGCACAACCAATGAGTAATGTGTATTTTAACTTCACAGAGCTTATATCTTTGTGTTATTTTTTCTATTGTATTTATGTATTCAGTGCTTAACAACTATCTATAGAATTCTATGTGCAAACAATATAGTACGTTACTTATCCTAATATAAATTATGCTCCCTGGGGATAGTTAGATTAGATTAGATTAAAATAGATAGTTTTTTGCTTTCATAGAGTGATTGTGGGGAAGTAGCGGTAAGACGTAGGGAAAACCTGTGCATCTCTAGTGAGGTTCTTACCCACTATCACTTGCATTTAGTTTAGGCACTTGCATTTCATTCCTAAACATAAAATCATATAAACGGTGGACCGGGCCACAACTGGTAAAACAAATTTAAAACTTTCTTTAATTCTATGGTAGTTAGGCCGCTAACCGGACGGATTCCCCATTCCAAACAATAAACGATCTAACTGGGAACGGTTATTGGAGAGAATCCCTACTGTCGGTGCCTCGGATTTTTCCAGGAATCAACATGTTCTTAGTATTCTTTCCTTGTGCACATCCTTTGCACACTCCTTCATGATTTATCTGAATCTATGGTAAACTAGTTACAACCTTGATCACAATGGGAAATGCTTTGTAATGTATATGAGAAAGTATTTTGTGCCATATCTCACATGGGCTTATGGTACTAGTCATCAATGTTGAATATGCATGTATCTTCAATATGTAGAGTCCTCCTTCTTCAACTCCAATTACTATTGCATCATCTATAGTTTTTCCTTTTGTCCACATGAGGACTTCTCCATCCACAAAACAAACTCTAAACCCTTTCTTATCTAAGGATGAAATAAAAAGAAGGTTCTTGTTTAGTCCTGGGACATACAATACATCCTTCATCTTCATGGACTTTCCAGAGTCCAACTTGTAGGAGGCTTCTCCCATTCCTTTGATGGGATATTGGTAATCATCTCCAAGCATTACTTTGTGTGGGGACTCCTTTTGTACAAGTCATGAGAGTGAGTCCTTGTAACCTATCATGTACTTGGAGGCACCACTATCTGTTATCCAGGTGTCATTTCCTAGTGAGGCTGAAACTATGAGTGCAAGACATATTCTTCACAGGAATCTGCATTTTCCTTAGTTCTTTCCTCATCTTGCCTTCAGCAGCATGGGCCTGAAATCTTTTCTTCTTCTTGGCTTGTTCTTCTTTCATGGGACAATTGATAGAAATGTGTCATATCTTATTGATAAGTGAAGCATTCATAATTTGAGAAGTCTCTCTTGGGATTCTTAAACCCTTGATTCCTTTTGGGTGGATGGTCCTAACTCTTTCTCTTGTTCTTTCCTTTGGTATGGAATTCCAAAGCTTGATCCTCATTTTCATTTATTTGTCTTGTCTGGATGTTATTCTTTCTCCTTATTGCACATGTTCTTCCCACAACTGTCAGAACTTAGTTAGTCTTCTTCTTGAACAGATTCCTTTGATAAAGGATTCACGTATCTTGGAAGAGCATTCAAGGTGGTCATTACAATTTATCCTTCTTCAACCATATCACCAATGGCTTCCAACTGCTCCTTGATTTGAGCTACTCTTGTAAAATATGATTGCATGGTTTCTGACTTTTGAGCCTTTACACTTTTGAGGCGATTCCTCAAGTTCATCTTCCTATTGATGTTTCTTCCATCAAATAGGATGGATAGAGCATCAAACAATTATTTTGGTGTGCTCCTTCAGGATACTTGAGGAATCAAGTTATCTTTGATGGAGTCAGTTATGATCCTCTTAGCCTTGATCATATCCTTCTTTTATTTGAACTTAGCTTCAACTTATCCTGGTTCTACAACTTCCTCCTTTATAAATCATTCTAGATCATTGTCTTCTAGGATGATCATGATTCAATATTTCCATGATATGAAGTTTTCAGCACCTTCAAGCTTCTCATATAGCTTAGTACTATTTGTCATCTTTTAACAGAATGAGAACTTCAAATGGAATTAGAAGGAGTAGTACTTACTTGATAAATACAGCTTTGGGATGACCTCCTCAGGATGACCTAGGGATTGATGTAGAAACCCTAATTTTCCAATTGGGATCACTGGTAGGGATGAGTGATGGAAAAGATGTGCCTCCCTAGGGTGATCTAGACTGTATATTGCTTTTTCTGATATTGGTGATGGAGTCTCAGGAAAACTGAAGCCCTAGTTCTTCCCAACAACAGTGTTTGGTCCAAAACGGAAACTCCTTGGAATTCAGTTATGTTTCCACACAAAGATGCACCCTTATGGGGTGAGTTGAGTGAGCCCTCTTTTCTGGTTGATCTGTCGAGGGATTTGTTCGTAGTAAAAAATCGTAGATGTGCAGTGTCTCCTTTCAGGGTGGCTTTGATACCATGTTAATATTTCTTAATTGCTTAGATGATATCTTAAAAACATTTTCACCAGTAGGATCACTGAAAGAACAACAAGCACAGAAACACAAAGAACATAAAGATTTTCCTTGGGGAAACCACACAGGAGAAAACCCCGCAAAACTTCCTCAATATAGAACTCAACCAGAGTAGTGTAAAACCCATACAACTGCTTCTCTCTTCTTTCTAGTGCACTTGTTCTTCTCTCGCTTGCAAACTTGCTTGAGTGAGTGTGTTCAAATGAAGGGGAGAACCTCCCTATTTATATTTTTCACTTGACTTGTCCTAGGACCTAATAGGGATGACTTGTCTAACTAACATGGCAGACATATCTAGCAAGACACCAAACATAACATTTATTATAATGACACTTGGGTACTATTGACCCAACTTACATCTGAAGGTTTACGATGATTCTTTCAATGACTCTCACATGACCAAACTCATATCCTGATGGAGGAATACAATCAATACATCTGGAATATCTTCCAAAGTTACAATACTTTAACATATAAAGACGATCAACCTTTCTGGGAATCAATGGTGGCCACATCCTCAAGGTTTCAAATCTTATAATTGTTGGTGATCTCAACTTGATCTTAAACTCTTATGAAGTCTGGGCTTCGTGCTTGAAGTTGAATTCTTTAGGGGGGGGGGGGGGGGTTGCTACTATTTTCAAGGAACACCATTTGCTTGATGTTTCCCCCTCAAAGTTAGGGCCAACCTGGAGGAATGGAAGACATGGTCCAAGAAGTGTCAACAAAAGATTGGATAGGTTTTTTTTGTCGGAGAAGCTAGTAGGTGATATGTCCATATACAAATATTGGATCCACCCATCATCCATATATGATCATGATCCAATACTTCTGTAGTTGGAAGGTGATATTGTGACTCTTCGTTATCCCTTCAACTTTAATCACTTGTGGATAAGGATGAGGATTTTTGTAATGTGGTTCGGAATTGGTGGTCCTCATTATCCACTCCGAGTTACTTAAATGTTATAGATTGGTTCTGTTTCAAATTAAAGGGTCTGAAATCTGTTGTTAGCAAGTGGGTTAAGGAAAAGAAGCATCAAAACCTTAAGGATCTTCTGGAGATATAGGACATTCTAGTTGATAATTACTAGGATCATCTGTTGGACTCTTTCTTAGAGGATGAAAACTAGATAATTGCAGATCTGGAAAAGAGGAAAGTTTTTTTTTCTTATGAAGGAAGAAGAGTGGAGGATGTAAAGCAAGGCAATTTTGTTGGACTAGGGAGATAATAACAAAAAAAAATCCACAAATTTGCAAATTACTAGAAAAAACTTGATTCCATTTGGGATCTGAAAAATGATGAAGGCAATTAGGTGTCCTCTCAGGGAAATTTGGAAGCCTATGATATGGATTATTTCTCTGGTTTATTCAAAGATCATGGATACTCTAACTTCATTTCTCAAATGGAAGTTATCAAACATCTTCCTTCTTTCTTCACATACAAGGAAGGGAAAACCATTGGCTCTTTGAACACTTTGGCTGAGCTAAAAGGGGTTCTTAAGCATCTTGCTAGAGATAAAATCCTCGGATTGGATGGTTGGTCGGTTCAATTCTTCATCTCATTTTTTGATTTCGTAGGCAAGGAACTTTGGGAACTAGTGGAGTTTTCAAGGATGGAGGGGCACATGTTCATTGCTTTGAACTCAACTTTTTTGACCCCGATTCCAAAATCTGGTAAGCCTAAGTCTTTTTAGGATTTTAGGCCTATTTCTCTTTGTAATTTAGTCTATAAAGTGGTATCAAAATTCATAGCTAACAAGATCTGCCCAAATCTTGTTGAGTTGGTTTCCAAAGAGCATTTTGTATTTCTTATGGGTAGATAGATCATGGATGTGATTAATATTTCTCTAGAATTCCTGCACTTTATCAAGACTAAGAAAATGGATGCCTTGGTTCTTAAGATGGACTTAATCAAGGCCTATGATAAGGTTAACTGGAGTTTGTTAAGGATAATACTTCTACAAATTGTCCTACCCTTGGAAGTTTGTAGTTGGATCATGGCCAGTGTATATATTACAAGATTTATCGTCTTGATTTATGGTTTGCCCTATGTTTTTTTAAGAGCTCTAGGGGGTTGAGACAAGGATGTATGCTCTTCCTCTTCTCTTCCTCCTAGTTACTGAAATCCTTAGCAGAACAATTTTTGCTGCTAGACTTGAATGCAAGTTCTCATGTATTATTGGGTTTCCTCCTTCGATCGACCCATGTTCAACTCCTCGGTCCTCAACAAAGACCCAGATATCGGTCCGACAGAGCAAAGCTCAACTGACAACACCTATGACGCAGATGTAGTCTCACCTGAGATATCCTTATGGGGAACTTCCAAAACCAGGTTTTTGCAGTTATGTGGGGATTTCTACTCTTGTTGTTCCTTATTACAACGTGCGACTTAAGCTAGGGTTTATACTTATTAGGGCCTTGTCTATTCATTCAAGCTAACAGGCTATTTTCCAGCCGACACATCTTGCAGGATTTAACTTGAAGTCCATATCACATATTCATTCAATAAGCAATGCAACATATAAGTGCATGAGATTATTCATAAATAGAAGGGTTGTGACACATTCAAATCAACTATGATTCACAATATGCATACATTCGACATAAACACATCAATCAAGATATACAGAGTCAATCGTTAATGTGGAAACCTATCTGGCATGAGAGATATGTTAGTACCTTTTGTTTTCGCACTCATCTTGCAGACTCTTTTTAAGTATTCTTTACAACTTATACATACTTCTCTCCTCTCATGCTCTCTGATTTCGAGTCTGAGTAATTCTCATCTACTCCTCATAACAATTGATTCACACACAGCCTGGATCGGTTCTCTTATTTAAACAACTTTCTCTTCTTCTCTTCTCAACCTACTAATGATCAACTAAACAAGCAACATCATTACCACACACAACTTGGGTTTGCCATTTTATAGGATTCTACATGTCCTAATCAATCACCTCTTTTCTGTTAGCCAACATGATGTCATTACTATTCTCGTACATTCAGTTACAACTGAAAAAAGGCATTATCGACCCAAAATACATTTATGTTTTATTACCAAAAGCATGCTTTATTTTAATCGGATTCTTATTCACGATCAACAGAATAGTCCTTTTCAACTGCTTTTCTCTTCTTTTGTCCCAATTCCTTCAGTCGTGGTTTCTCTTGGCGCCAATCTTTTTGTCGTGGCTTCTCTTCCGTTGCAGTTCTTATTATGTCGCATCTTCCCTTGCGCCGTGTCTTCTCTTCTGTCGCATCTTCTCTAGCATTGCATCTACTCTTGTGTCGGATCTTCTCTTGCGACTAGATTCTTTGTCTTCCTGAGCATAATTATGGATGAATTATGCCCAACTTTTCCTAGGGCCAACATGTATCGACCCTGTGCATTAACTGTCTTCTGTTTATGGATGATGTGCTTGTTTTTCGTAAAGGGGACATCTCTGAATGGTCTTGTCTTTATGATATTATTTCTACCTTTTGTTTTGACTCACTCATGGAGATTATCCCAAACAAATATTTTTTTATAGCATTGCAGAGTTAGTGGTGACCAACTCTAAGTTAGCATTGTTTTTTTCCTTTTAAGATGGAGGATTTAGAATGAGGCTTGAAGTATTTAGGCTTTTTTCTCAATCCAAATAACTATAGCTCTAAGGATTGAGATTGGTTGGTTAAAAAGTTGATAAAAGAATCAATAATTGGTCTTTCAGGTATTTGTCTCTGGGAGTGAGATTGGCCTTGGTTCATTTAGTCTTAATGGCCATATTGGTTTACTGGTTCTCATTGGCACTCATTCCATAGTTGATCTTGCGTCTCTTAAGGTGAAATATCTTTTCCTTTCATGGCCAAGGACTAACCATGCATGAAATACTCATTTGGTTAACTGGGCTAGTCTCTATATGCCTAAGGCTATAGCGGGGTGGGGTATTAAGAATCTTGGCTGGTTTAGAATAGTCCTCTGCTTAAAATATTTTTGGAGAATTTTAATTAAAAAAATCATATGGCATTCTGTGATCTCAATGAAATACTTGAAAGGGATTTCAATAAAAATGGCTTTAAAAGCCCCCTAAAATCCTACTAGGGAGTCTCTTTTTTCTGGAATAGTTTTCTTAAGATCTTCTCATGGATCAACGCCATAATTGCTATAGAAGGCTATGTTGGATCATGAAATGCAATGAAAATCTAAAATATCTCTTAGATGGTGCATTATGCAACATCATTTGTACTTTACAACATTTAATGTCATTAATTAACTCGCGATCGATTGATAATGATATGCAGAATAACATATTTCATTGTTTTGCACTATATAAATTAAATTTAACACCACTAGCACCTTAAAAACACAATTAATATTACTAATTCGACTTTTTAAAATATTTCTTAAATTTGTTTGAAAGCCCTACCAACTTTATAAATTTTTATTGTGCTTTTTTTAATTCAAAATTTATGATTTCATGTGCACCCATGGAATAAATAACAAAAATGAAAACAAAAACTAAATAAATATAAAAAATAAACATCAAAATTGTTGTTGTTACCTTAAAGTGGTATTTAAATCACGCGCCTGAGAGTTGAAATTTGATGGTTTTTTTAAAATATACGGATACTAGAATCATTGAAAATTTGGATTGCGGCAATCATATGTTATTCAATAGGCGTTGAGATGTGTCTACAATAGTGCTCCCATTATATACAAATAAAAACTAGGACTCATATATATATTTCAATATTTGTTGTACCATCCAAATATGAAGACAAAAATACTATGAAGAACATGGACCAATTACATAAGTTTGTCTACTTAAGGTTAATTTTTTCAATCCTTACCTAATGCTTGAAGTTTTAGTTTTCAACAACTTTGTAGGAACTATAATTACATTGATAATTTTTGATACTCTAGCTAGGTTATAAATTTATATAGGGTTTTTTGTTTGTTAAGCGTGGTCAATGAGTTTTCAATGCTTATAGCACAATTCAACATTAGAATTGAGATATTTGAAACAACAAAATTGAATAATGTAGTGCATATTATGTATTACATAGTCAATTCTTATCTAGATGGAAATTAAAAGATTGAAAAACACAAACATTCTCTGATGCAACTCCCAATCCAAGGAACTGATTTTAATGGTGCCCGAGTTATGTTTGATCTTAGAGCTTCACTAGATCAAAATTCAAAATAAAATAAAATATAACTAGCATCTTTGTTTTATTTACATTTTTTTGTTATTTACCTCATTTTCCTTTATGGGACTTTGGAATAACATGTGTTCAAGATTATGCTTCTAATTGTAGACTTGGATACTTGTTTAAATAAGGTGATGTGGGAGGAATATTGCTAGGGTCCTACCCTAACCCCCTTACATTATCAATGTATATAATTATAAGGCCCATTAGATAGCTAGTGGATAGTTACTTAATGAAAAAGGGGCCTCTATATTAAACAAAGGCCCCTAGGTGGTGGACCCTCCTTAATAGTGGTACCACAAATAGTTAGGACTTTGGCTATTGAAACTATATATAGAGAGTAATAAGATATGTAATGTTTAGTCATGAATTGTCATTGTATTAAGAGATTCACTCTTGGAGGTTACCCCCTTGAAGAGGCAAGTGAACACAATATCTATTTTATATTTCCTCTCTTGTATTTTTCTATATTTTCTGTGAAATTCTCAGTTTAAGCATATTACAAAGTGGTTTTAGAGCTCTTTCTTGGGTCAAGAGGGAAGAATTTCAAGGGTTAGTTTCTTTCAAATGAGTCATCTTGGCTTTTCCAAAAAAAATTGTGTTGCTTTAGGATCTGAAACTCACAAGTTACATAAAATACATATGGGGGTAACATGTATATGAGTTTAAGCTTCTGGGTCACTACACTTTTGGGGATCTACAAGGTTAAAGATAAGGGAATTTCTCTAGGGTTTGCCTCTTCCAAATGAGTCATTTTGGAGTTTTTCGCTCCAATTTGCTTTATGAAATCTCGGGGTATGAAACTCATAGGGTATATATAAAAGGCATAAGGACATAACTTGTATCCAAATTTCGACTTCTAGGTCGCTACCATTCCTGAGAGATATACTCAATGTAAGCTAGGTAATTTACAAAGCCCAAAAACCAGCCTTACGAAGGTGTTATGGGAAAAATTGTTATATCTAAAGTTTTAAAAACCCAAATTGAGTGCCACTAGTTTTATTGGAAAGAATAAATGCCAATTTAATTGTGGCAACAATTTCATATTTATAAAACAAAATTTGGATGTGTGGAAGGTTGTACAAGTTGTCCCTTCTGAGAAATCCAAAATCAACAAGACTTGGGAAATTTAGCCTATTTTTTTCTCGGCACATCAATATTTAGTGAAACCTATGGAATTATAGAGAAGACATATAAGGATAACAAGAAGAAAAATTAGTTTCAGAAGTGCATAAATTTTAAAGTTGCAGAACCCTCATTCTTAGGACCTAACACACTCCACCCATGGTGGAACCCTATAAACCACCTCACACTAACACCCCAAACAATATGACCACCTACTCTACTACCGACAGGTTGGAAAACCTAGAATATTAATAGATATTTTAATGAACATGTTCAATACACTCAATAGAACATCAACAGTTGGGATCAAACATGGGAAAATATGTTGGATACAAAATTAGACCTCTGGGAGATGGAGTTGACAAATTTGACAATTAGTGCTATGCATGTAGAAGAACATGGGAATGCACAACAAGATGAGAAACAACATGAAGAAACTTCTTAGTTAGGACTACTTACCCAACATCAACCTCTTTTGGGTCCTCATAGTGATAAACCACACTATATGGATAATAACGCCTAGAATCGTTTTCCTAAAGTAAACTTAAACAAGTTTGATGGTTCCAACCCATTATTATGGGTTACTCAAATGGAACATTAATTCACCCTTCATTGTATTACTGATGACAAGATCAAACTCAAGGTGGGGGTCTTGTATTTGGATATCAAACGATGGCAATGGTAGGAGTGGCATAAAAAGGCCTATGGAAACTACATTGCTTGGAGCTTATTTGTTAAATCTCTCCATGAGAAATACGAGAGAGATCCTCACTATTTTAGGTGACTTACGAAGTTACACCAAATAGGCTCAGTCATAGACTTTATCTCAGCCTTTGAGAAATTATCGATCGATACAAATAACTTAACATATTCTTTCTATAAAGAATGTTTCATTAGTGGATCCAAGGAGACAATTAAATCACTAGTCACAATGCAACATCTAGTTACTTGGTTGGAGGCATCACAAATGGATCTAAAATCATAGAAAGTGATAAATGCACAAACCAACAAACCCTCTTTCATTCCCCGCTCATTCCCAACACAATTCAATTCCTCAAACACAATTCCTTCTCCTTCCTAGAAAGTAAAAATGGTGTCTCCATAAAAAAAGGAAGACCAAGAAAGATGGAGACTCTACTATAATTGCAATGAAAATTATATCCAGGTCATAAATGTAAAGAGAAAAAGTTATTCCATAATGATGTGACAACTTCTACCAATTCTGAAGACATCCTTATGGAAGATACCCCTAAGTTTGAGTCTATTGAAGAAAATCCTCCCATGCAAGAAAAAGTGTAAACCGAAGGATATCAAGAAGAACCATTAATATCTATTCACGCTTTATCTAGTATTTCATCCCCACAAACCTTGAAACTTCAAGGTTACATCAAGCATCGCAAAGTGGTAGTCTTGGTTGACAATGGAAACACCAAAACTTTATTGACCAACGATTGGATGAGGAACTCCATTGTTATGTCCTCCCTACATACAATTTTTAAATTATGATAGCTAATGGTGGGATGATAAAATGTTGAGGGCATTGTACTTGTGAAAATATAAAACTCCAATTGGTTAATTATCATCTCAAAACTCATATGTTGGCCACATATATGGGTGGTTGTCATATATTTTTGGGGGAATAATGGCTATGTGAATTGGTGCAAGTTACCATAGACTTCGAGGAATTATACCTAATATTTAATCAAGACACTCATACTCAAACCCTCAAGGAAATCTAGGGAAGCTCCCCTAAAATCACAAGTTCTCATTAGATGGAAAAATTATTTAAGAAAGGTCACTTTGGAATTATTTTTCACTTCCATTCCATCCAGGATCTTAATAGAACCACACTTGAAATTCATCCTGACTTGCAGAGGATTTTGGACAAACGTCAACAAGCCTTTGAGAAACCAAAGGGCTTACCCCCATCTAGAGGAGATCATTATGATGGAATTCCCTTGATTCCAAGCAGTAAAGCACAAAGTGTATGACCATATAGGCATCAATTTGCACACAATAATGAAATTGAAATATCATTCAGGATCTACTAGAGGTAGGAGTCATATGTCCCATAACTAGACCATACCTAGTGGTCATGGTTTTAAAGAAAGAAGGTGATTGACGCATGTGTCCTAATTTAGATTCCCTCAATAAGTTAACCATCAAAGAAACATTTCCTATCCTAGTCATTGATGATATTTTGGATGATCTCCATCGGGGTAAATTTTTCACCAAACTTGGCCTTTGTTTAGGAGACTACCAAATCAAGATCAAATAGTTTGACATTCCAAAGACAACATTTTGGACACGTGAAGGCCATTATGATTTCTTGGTAATTCCATTTGGACTTTATAACCCCCCCTCTACTTTTCAAATCCTCACTAATAATGCTTTGAGGCCATATCTTCATGATTTTGTGTTGGTTTTCTTTGATGACATTTGGATTTACAGTAAAACTTGGGATGCACATGTACAACATGTTGATAATACCTTGCAATGCCTTTGTGACAATCAGTTATTCATAAAACACTCCAAATGTGATTTTGGGGTCTCAAAGGTTGAATACTTGGGTTGCATTGTTCGACAAGACAGGGTGAGAATGGACTCCAAGAACATTGCAGCAATGCAAGAATGGCCCCACCCTAAAACCTTAAAGAGCTTACGCATGTTTTTAGGCCTTTCGGGCTACTGTAAGAAGTTTGATCCAAGTTTATAAGGGAATGCAATGAAACAAAATAATATTCCAAAAACAGAGAGATACATTAATACTCAATTTATATTATTGAAATAAATATGTAGAGTCTTTAACAAAATACAAAGTGAAATAAACTCACTATAATGGTGCTAGCTTATGTCTAAGAAGAGATGTGATGGCTACGTGATTTCGCAAGAGGTGAGTTACAATGAGGCAAAAGGGTCTTTTAACCTAAAATATTAATGGGAAAACCCTAACCCTAGAATATGAAAATCCAAAAGGTTTGTGTGCCCCACTATGTTTAGGTGATACGTTAACTTCCCAAGGGCGTACATTTTGCATACAATCTCTGTTTGCGGTGCTTGGTATCCCGTTGGAAAGGGATAGTCAATAAGTAAACATTTCAAATAATCCAATGCATAGACAAAGGCTATCTATTGGGATTTTTCATGCCAAAAAAATCATTTAGGGCATCAAATCATCCCCAGAAGTTCAATACCTAAGGAATCATAACAAATATGCCAAGATGGAAAACTATAAATATTTGAGCTAGTGGATTAGGTGAATGGACACCAATGTCCATCTAGATCAGTCCCCCCCTTAGGTATAAATGGTCACCATTACAGTGAGTTCCCCCATCAAATGGGGAAATTGTTTTTGAACTTGATGCTTTCTGAGCCACTTGCCTTAGTGAAGGAGTTGCCTTGCTTTGACAGCCCAATAGAGTTGGAGTTGTTGGTGAGTTCCCTTAACCTAGGTTTCAATGATCCAATCAATGGTAGTCTATTTCATGTAGTCATGGTTGATCTCTGTAGGTTTTAGTTTCTCTTCCACCTTTGATATGTCCAATAGTGGTGGAAAATATGGATGAAGAAGGTCTATGTTGAATACTATGTGTAATCCAAGGAAGGGGGAATACTTAACTCAAAATAATTGTCATCCATAGCCTTGGTGATGGTATAAGGCCTATAGAGAAGTGGCCACGGCTTTTGATGCGGTCCTATAAGGTACTTTTTTCTACAAATGCAACCAAGCTTTGTCTCCCACTTGAAACTTGTGTCACAGAACCCTGGGTTGATCATGGCATTGCTTGTACTTAGCATTGGATATCTATATCATGGACTTGTTGGTGGATGTGATGAATCCATTCAATGAATTTTGTGGCTTTGAAGGACTTTGATTGAGCATGGGAGTATTTATCATGTGTAAGCGCAAAAGGAAGTGCTACATCAATAGGGCCCACTAGTTGAAATCCTAGGACCACCTAAAAAGGGTTGTGGTTGGTCGAGCTATGGAGGGATCTATTGTAGTTGTGTTGAACATAAGGAAGGATCTCATCCCATGTGCATGGATTCTTCAAGTTGTACATTGTGCATAATCATACTGTTGATGACTTCTATTTTTCCATTAGTTTGGGGGTGGAAGGTGGTGGATTTGTTGAGCTCGGTGTGTATTAATGACCAGAGGATCGGCCAAAATGTACTTAAGAATCAGTTCTCTCAATTTGAGATGATGGTCCATGGGATTCCAAAATGTACCCACATTGTTATAGAGAAAACTTCATATGGCTTGGGGTACCACAATAGACAGAGTAACCGCAGAAATCAATCCCTTCCCATTTGCAAGAGAAATAAAATATCTAACACTAAAGGATCTCGAAACATACCTTATTCCAGATGTTGAATGTAGATCCCCATTGAGCTTTTCCACTCTAGCTTGTATTAGCAATTTTCTCTCTCAACATTCAGCAAACAAGACAAGCATGCTATATAATGGTGTTAGACATACTCTAGCATATATAATCAATAACATATAAGCATTTAAAAGAATCCATGGATTCAATATTCATTTAAATACACATTATTGGACAGGAAAAGATATTTCTATTAATATAAATCAGAGATTACAATAGTGACAACCTCTGTTGGCACGTTTGCGAACTGGAGAAACTGAGTCCTCCACCTGGGCCTCCACCACTTCAATCCTCCATCTCTCGATAGCAAGCTCACAAGCAAAAGCAATCTTGGGAAGAACACAAAGTGATCCAAGGGACAAAGGGATGCAGACTTAAGTATAAGCTCTGAAAACAATGGACTATAGTTTTCTGGCTCCTCAATTCCTCTCCCCTCAATGTATCCAAAGGGTTCCTTATACAGTGCTTCAATGGGGGTAATGGAAGGTCAAATCCAAGAAATATCAAGGCATATGGAAGGCCAAGAGACAAGTGAATCGAATCCACATCAAGGAAAACTACAAAACTATTTGGCCTTTTGCACACATCCCGATGTACGCGGGTTTGAGGGTCATATCCACGTAGATACGCGAGAATAGTTTTAAAATTTGCATATGGAAAATAATGCATGTTTTTAGGGATGATATTGGAAACATCAAAGGTAAAAAAATGGTCCATGGGGTCCAAAGAGTCTGTAGAGGGACAGGGAAGGCCATAAATGTGTGATCCACCATGCATGGTAAAATCAACTATAATAGATGCCCCCTAATGTGTGAGGTCAGAGGGGTGATACGATGGCTGAAATACATTACAAGTCCATCCTAGAAGTGGAGTGATGAAGAACTACGTGGAAGAACCAACCATCCAACAATATAATACAATAATCAAACTCTGCATATAACTGCAAGTACATATAGCAGTCTCGGATACATAAGAGTACAATGGCCATGGATAGGCCTGATACAAAATATGACATGTGTGGTCATCGCCACGTACAATATATATAGATAAGAATATCCATGATGAAGATATACAAAGGATCATGATCTCCATGAAAGCTGAAAATATACGATGGATCAAGATCTCCATAATGGCTGAAGATATCATACACTGGAATCAAGTCACGAGAGCTGAAATCTCATGAACACTGGCACGATCAAGGAGGTAGCATATATGAAATGTCACTAGTCTGGAAGGTCTTCTACACAATCCGCTATGAGTATATGTCCTACTATGTGAATAGAGGTGTCAAGGTCGAACATAGTAGTCCATTGTCTGATTACCGGTCATTGATGTATATCGTTAACAGATGCGAGATCACCCACCAATAATGAAAATGGGAATCAAGGTACTAGAGTGCAAACTAACAAGTGTGAATAAATGTGTTTAGGTCGAACACTTGAAAGGATCCATCGATCAGGATACATTGATGTATTCTCAAAACTGTCGATGGCGAGAGAACCTGCCACTGATGACTGCAAGTCTCAAGGCACTCAAAATGACTCTAGATTCCTATCCCAGAATAAATGATCTGAAGTCGATGGGATGAAATCCGTTGGAAGGAGGGAATTAAGGCATCCCCCATCATCCAACACGAGGTACTCATCAAAGCTGTATAATGTGGAAGGACTTGATCATAATGTGCATGAACCAGTATCAGTACTGGGAATGGCCGACATGCAAATTCAAGAGAACTGAGGAATGGTCGACTCAAGTTTCAACTTCCTTTGAACAAGAGAAAAAAGGTGAATGGTGACTGAATGTAGGCAACATAGACTCGATATACAAAAATGGGACATCCCTGCTACATAGGATCCATTGACAGAGGATCCATAGGGATTGGAAGCTTAACCAGTCGGTGGAGATAAACTCAGAGAAACGAGTACAACTCCTAAAGTCAAACTATTAACCCAACCAACGGATGTGATATATAGTGATCTGTTTGAAGGCGACACAACTTGAGTGCTGCCAAAGATAACATCTTTTCTTGTCCGAATTTTTCGTTTTTTGATTTTTTTTGGACTTTTTCAAATATTTTGAAAAGCTTGGAAAAGAATATAAGTGCTTTATAGTTATAGACTAGGAGGAGACGAGTGCCAAGGGGAAAACAAACTAGTTCCAAGTAGTGGAACATACCTATGCTCAATGCAAGCATACATGTGTAGGATAACAACACTCGAGGGAAAGTCCCCTCTCGGTAAAAAATGGGGAATCAAGCTGCAAAGGATATGTAAAATGGCTCTACATGGCTAGACATGAGACAAGCTCAAGCTATATAGTTGATAATAAAAGTCAGGGAAGCCGACATAAGGCTCAATGAGGCAAGCAAAACTCATGATAATGCAAATACAACTTGACATAAGGGAGTCCTAGGGAAAAAGGCAAGCAAAAAGATCAAGAGGAGTATGAGGCTCTTGCGCAAAGTCATGGCGATACTATACAAAGGACTCCCACACCCTAAAGGAAAAATGTTGGCATGGGTGCCAAATGCAAAATCGGAACTAACTAGGGCACCCATGTATGGTCAGGCTCTACCATTCACATCATGTCACTTCTAAAAACAACAAGGTTCCATGACAAGAAATAATGGGTTCGTACCTAAGGTTATAATGAAACGGTCATAAGGTCATGCAAAGTGCAAATGGATGTGAAACCTAACCTATATGCCAGTTTAGACAGAATACCTGAAATCGGTATGAATGGGTCAAAACCACAGTCAAAATGGCACTCAAAATGGACTCCTACATCATCAAATTAGTCCAAACGGTCCAAAATGGTCAGAAACAGTCCAAAACTATAGAAAGTGGGTAAAAATTTTTAAAAAAATAAAAAAAATTCTATAAGTAGTAAAAAATTCAAAAATTCCATATCATTTGAAATTTTTACCCATTTGAGCTCAAAACTTCCAACGCGAATTCCAGGAGCTTCGTCTGGCGAAATTCGACACCATTTATTCCAGGTAACTCCTCATGTCCTCCTCTTCCCATTTCATGCAAATTTTTTCAATTTCCATGGTCAAATTTAATTTTTAGGCCAATCTCAAATATGTGTTAGGCCCATGCAAATATTGGGGTTTTTTTCGTGTATAGGGCTGGCCATACGTGAAAAAATCTCCCAAAACTGCGTACATATGCGGCTATTTTGCAAACAGTCGCGTATGTGGCCGCGCATAAGGATTTTTGAGGTATATAATGACCAAAAATCATTTTTTATGTGCAGGATGGTTCTAGAATGAAGGGAGAGGGAACATGGAGATGTAGAAGAATTCGAGGTGACTTAATGGCCCAACAAGCTCTACGTGCATGCGGTTTGTATAAGTTTTGGTGTCTTGGCAGCCTACGGGACAAACCAAGACTCCTATAGATTCTAGTGAATTATTAGGATCCAGACTCATAGTATTTTCGTATCAATGGGATGTCCCTCACTATAGAGATTGAGGACATATATTTTATTACTAAATTGTCTCGACGGGGAGAGGTGGTGAACCTACACTCTCGCGGGCCTGGAGGTGGCCTTACCATTGATGAGTACATTGCAGTATACTGTTTTCTGGACACGAAAAAAGGTTGGGAGTCAAATCCTAACAAACTCGATCCAGGTACTGGGACTGAAGGCCATATTATTGGCACTCGGCAGGATAGCCGGTCTAGCTTCACTCCACCAGGCCTCGCGGCCATTGATGTTCTATGCGGTGGAGTGTATGAGACCCACAGTGTACAACCAGAGCACTGTGCTATTGAGTAACATGAAGCAATAGCTTAGTGACTGCAAGATGGGCAAGGTGAGAAACTTCAGTTTCGGTAGCATACTGAGCATGTTCTTCTTTAAGCATGTACCGGGGCTAAGCCCTAGAGTGGAGGTTCCTCCACATGGGGTTCAAGATGCGGCCCAACGATGTTGGGTAGATGCTATGCACATACTAGGTGGAGGTAGGGTGTCTAACCCCTACCAAGCGGACTTATTTCCATGGTGGCGGTGGCAGATCATTGCCATTGATGACAATCCCTATGCAGGGATAGATTTCCGAGGAGATATGGACATGCCCCTACCACCAGGAGCGGAATATGGTGACATAGGTAACGAATCCCAAACCCTATTTTTAAGTTTTTTTAATCATAATTTTTTTTTGTGTTTTTTGATATATTAACTCAAAAGACATATTTTGGGGTGACAACACATAGTGACAATCTGTCATGTGTATGCAGATGTTGGACCATGGCGACTAGACGGTTTCCCTCGTCATAGACGGAGGGGAAGAGGAGATGACATCATGGGTGTGGATGCAGAGCGGACACTCCAAAGCATCCACACAAACTTTGCATGCTTGACACATAGGGTACCCATGGTGCAAGTCGAGGACTTTCCTGAGGCCATGTAGCGCCAGGTGGTTGGTGTACCATGGGCATGGGTTTGATTATTTTGACGACTAGCTAGAGCCTTGGTGTGCTACCACAATCAGAACCCCCCTCCTCCCCCTCAGGCTTAGAGACCTGAGAGTGTTTCATTTTTGTACTACCGTATATTATATTTTGGTGGCTCGGAAGCCCCAATTTTGTATTATGACACTTATGTATTATGACGTCACATTTTGGATGTTTAATGAAAAAACTTTTATGATGATCGATTTTATTTATTTACATGTGTGTAAAAATGTATGTTTGTGATATGCTTATAGTCTATGAAACAAATGCCAATCTAACACATAGTTAGCATATGAGTCAGCAACTTGGTTAAAAATTCTTGAAACATGTATGTATGTTATGTTCTCAAATTTTCGTTCTAGCAATATCACACGTAAGAATCTTCATAATAATGTCAGATCCCTAATACGATACAATCCATTAAGCTTTGAAATCACTAACTGCGAATCAAGACGTACCTCAAGAGAGAGAACACCATGTGAAATGACATCCCGCAATAACTCGATAACAGCACTATACTCATAAACATTGTTCGAAGAAGGTCGTAAACATACGCCTCCTGAAGACAAAACCTAAACCGTAGGAGTATAAATCACCCAAGCAGCAGAAGCTGAGTTTTGAGTGTGGCGGCTAGCACCATCAGCGAATCCTATGTAAGCAAAAGACCCCATCGACATCTGGCATAAGAAACGAAATCTAATCAACAAACCCAATCACCATAAGAAAACCTAACTATGCAAAAAAATGTACAATAATATACAATAATCAGCCCTGGTTGAAGATCATGCATAGTATTTTTTAAGATAGAGCTCATTTCTAGGCTCCACCAAGGTTGTCCCTTCATAATCCACCAGCTCATAGGTGCCCTTCTATAACACACGTTTGACTACGTAAGGACCATGCCACATGGGATTAAACTTCCTTGCCCCCAAGGGTTCTTTAGCTTGATCCCATAAAAGGACCAAATCACCTTCACTAAACCTCCTTGGATGGATAGACTTATCACATTGGACCTTAACGCGACGCTTATTTACTTCTAGAGCCACTAAGGCATCCCGACACTGCTCATCAAGCTGCTCTAAGTGGGCCAAAAGTTCCTCCAATGCGGAAGTGTCTGGTAAAAGCTATATAGCTAGCTTCAATGAAGGGATTTCGCATTCAACCGGCAAGACAAACTCCACCCCATGTACGAGCTGATATGGAGAGAAACCGGTGGCAATCTTAACTGCGATTCTATAGGCCCACAAAGCAGGATATAATATGATATGCCAATTCGTCTTGCTTTGTGCGATGGTTCATTAGAGAATGGACTTAAGTGATTTATTCATTGCTTCAACATGTCCATTCTCCTGAGGGTAATAAGAAGAGGAGTGCTCCTTCTTATACCCTAACTTCGAAGCCAACTGTTCCATCATTCTATTCTGAAAGTGCCTACCATGGTTAGTGACAAGCTCTTTCGAAATTCCGAATCGAGTAATAATTTGGTTGAAAATGAAATGCGTGGCTATTTCACCATCGGATTTAACTGTGGGCATAGCCTCAACCCATTTCGTGAAATAATCGACAGCCACTATAATGTGATGATTCCCCCTAGGTGAAGCTGGGTTGCAATCCATGCAGTCAAGCCCCCACTTGGTGAAGGGACTGGTGGTGATAATCGGATGTAACGGGGCAAGATGTGAGCACATATTGTGTGCAAACACCTAGAAAGGGTGACACTTCTTGACCGCATTGACACAATATTTGAAGATCGATGGCAAAAAATATCCTGGTATCATGATTTTTTGGGCTGTAGAAATCCCAGATAAATGACCACCAAACGCCCCTCTGTGGCAATCATCCAGCACAACCTCAGCCTCATCATGGGTTAAACAATGATGTAAAATGGAATCTACCCCACGGTGGTACAAAGTGTTATCCACTATAAGGTAGTTCTTAGATACATGACGTAATTGTCGTCGCTCATCCCGTGAAAGGTGAGTAGGGACCTTCAACGTTTGAAAATATATAATGATATCCCCATACCATGGGTCCAAAGTTGAGATAAGGAAAATATGCTCATAAAAAAATGTATCCTCATAAACCTCCTCGTACTCCACACTTTGAAAATCAGAAATGAGCTCCGCAAAAATTAACGATTTCTTCGATTTCGTCGAAACAAATTTGAGATCGAATTCTTGCAAAATAACAATCCACTTATTATATTTTCCCCCAATCATCCTTCTAGTGAGGATGAAATGAAATGGATTAACGTGAGCTACCACCAAGGTCTGGTGAAGGAAAATTTAATGTCTCAATCTCTGAACCGCATGAACAGTGGCCAAGGCAAGTTTCTCCACATGAGAATAACGGATTTATGCATCAATAAGTTTTTGGCTCAAATAATATATGACATGCTCGTGGAGCTCCTCATCCTCCTGAACCAAAACCATACCAACCGTCTCCATGGACGCGACCACATAAATAAAAAAATCACGGCTATAGTCAGGTGGACTAAGCACGGGGGCTGATGCTAAGTCTCACTTAAGAGCATCAAAGGACTCCTGGGCTCGCTCATCCGAGCAAAAAGTGGTGTCCTTCTTTAGAAGACGCATAAATCCTTTAGTCAAATTGTCAAAATTAACCACGAATCTCCGCAAGAAATTTTCCATGCCTTGCAAACATTGAAGATATCTAATATTGCGTGGGGGAGACAATTGAAGCATTACCTCAACCTTTAAGGGATTGACTCTTATACCCTCCTTGGATACAATGAATCCTAGCAAGCGACCAACGGTCACGCAAAAAATGCACTTATGAGGATTTAACCTAACCTGGTAATGGCGACATCTTTTGAATACTAATTTCAAATGGTATGGATGACGCACTCTCAGATGAGAATGAGGAGGAAGGTCATCCAAATACACTTCGATAATTGTTTTGAGATCATGAAAAATTAAGGTCATAACCCGCTGAAATGTGGCTCCGGATTTTTTAAGACCGAAAGGAATCTTTCAATATGCAAACGTACCCCAAGGACAAATAACTACAGTTTTATGTTGATCCTCGGGTTTGATCTGAATCTGATTATATCCAGAAAAACCGTCCATGAAGTAAAATACATTGCTTCCCGCACACTCATCCAAAATCCAATCAATAAATGGTGTGGGAAAATTATCCTTAGGACAAGCACGATTTGAATCACAGAAATCAGTGCATATACAGATCGCTCCCTGCTTCTTATGGACTGGAATAAGATTTGAAACCCACTCCTTCAAGGGAAAGGGATAGATAAAACCAGCTTTTAATAGTTTCTCTATCTCAGCCTTAATAGTGGGTGCTTTTCTAGGATTCACCGCACGCAAACATTGTCGAACGGGCTTCGCATTCAGATAGTTTTTAATTTCATGTTTGACAATACGAGGGTCGATACTTGGAATTTCCTCGTATGACTAAGAAAAGATGTCACAAAACTCTTTAAATAGCTCGATATACTCCTTGACCTCATCAGGGGAACAGTTCGCTCCAATGTAGACGTTCTCAACTTTGCCAGGATCGCGAGAGATATTGATAGTAATAGTAGGTGATAAATTTTCCATGTTCCCATCAGCAATTTGACCATGAGAGATTAATGGAACCACGAGACTACCGATATTCTCGGTAAGAATCTCTCTAAAGTCCTCATGCTCCATATGGTCAAGCTAGGGAAGAAAATAGGATCTATGATGTAACTCTTCCCAAGGTGGCTCAACCCCAGACATGGACTCAATAATGGATTCATCTGATGGAAAAACATAATCAAGAAATCATGTGCGTGAGAGGACTCAACTGCACATGTAGGAAACACATACGGGTCCTCCTCCTCCGTCTGCGAAGAGGAAGGACTAGGCTCTGCAACACAATCAAGATTCGCTTGATATATTATCATTGCTGCAGGCAATGACACATCCGTTTCGACAGGTCCACTCGAAGGACTCGGTGAAGGAAGAATGGGAAGTGCGAAAAGACATCGAATTCAACAAAGATGAAGCCCTACCAAAACTAGATTTGATTATCAGAATGGGCGCAGGAAAACTAAAGGTCCCCATAAAAGATGGATACATACCTACACCCACACTCCTAGTTGTCGGCTGAGAATGATCGATAATCAGGATAGAAGTTCTCGATGATGCACTAACACTCGGATTATGGAATGATGTTTGATCAATCGTAACAATATTCCCATTAAATGGAAAGCATACTACTAGAAATAGAGAAGAGGCTACAGCCTGCATACTATACATCCAATTCTTTCCCATTAAAAGATTGTAGTGAAGGGGCGCTTCAACCACCTCGACCTCTATTGCGATGGTCTTCCCTCCCAATTGGACCTTAAGAGAAGGAAGAATCTCGTGTAGCCGAAACGATCTACCATCAAAGGCAGTCAACATGTTAGCAGATCGAGACAACTCGAGAGAACCCAAACCCTTCCAGCATGACAAAGACATCACAGAAGGAGCAGTGCCTTCGTCAATCATAGTGTGTTTGACGGTCATGTTAAGACACTCTACATGAATCAAAATAGACACGTAGTAAGGCAAGCGAGGCTGTAGTCCCATGGTTTCAAATTTGATGAAGGAAGAAGAGTTATCATCATTAATCCCAAGAGCATAAAGCAAGGATTTCCTTTGTGGAGGACAGCTCTGAAGTACTTCAAGTGTGGACATCGCACAAGGAGTTTGGCCCAAATCCTTGACAACAGAATATTTATGGGCGGCTTGGGCATTAAGATTGTGCCCCGAATGCTTTAAGACTCCCTTAGGAATTCGAGGTGCAATTTCAGGTTTATCCATAGGGTTTTCGATACACAAAGGGCTCTCGAGTGGAGCAGGTTCTTTTCCAAGTTTCGGTTGTGACGAACCATAGTCTTTCACACGAGTCACAACCTTAGTATCACGTACCATGTTGATGCAACCATGATCAGTATTGGATTCCAACGGATTTTTATCTCTGCTCAACGCACAATGAGGGTCATTGGTTCTCGAGTTCATATTTTGATTATGGGGTAAAGGATTGGTTAGCACAGTTGGGCCCTGCGCTATGAACCTCGAGGCATCTTCCATACGAGGGTACAAGTGAGTGAGGTGGTCATCCTTACACAATTTGCTAGGAAACTTAACCTTACATTTAGATTGCTTGTCCCCCCAGCATTGCGAGCGTTCTTATTCCCACCCTTATATTATTTTTACCCTTTTTCTTATTCCTTCTGGGCTACTGGTTTCCCTTCTGGTCTGACAACTGCATGGAAAGTACACTCATCGTTTGGGTGGGTTGAGATGAAGCAGTGGCTTTTCCTGAAGCAGATTGATTAATAAACAATTGAATCACTTGTTTCACAACCGAATCCGCAAGTTTGGCACTTGTACAACCCACAATGACATTTACATGTGGTCCAGGATTGATCTTGGGGTCAAAACTAGAACGCGAGCGTTAGGTATGATCTCATAAAAAATTCCGGATTGAGAATAAATCAAATCCAACTCCTGTTCCCTAAAGATTGCTTGTTCCTCATTTTGGACTTCGGATGTAGAAACATCCTTCGCTATGTAAGGTAACAATGACTTGAGGAACCACTCAAGGAGAAATTCTGGTGGTATGAAGGCTTTAATCAACCTCTTTCATCTACGCCACTCTTGGATATGATCTGAGATATGTGTGGCTTTGTCTTGTCGAAATGTCGACAAAAGTTTTGTACCAACGTCATAACGCACAGGTAGCTGAAAGTGATTGAGAAAAGTCGTGGCAAGGTCATCGAACAAAACGAATGCCCCCCCTTGGTAATTCTATATACCACTTCGTTGTAGGCCCGGTGAGGGTGCGTTGAAATAGGACCACGTGAATGGGAAGGGGAAGGGTTGTAAAAAATGCATTCGAAGGAGTAGGGTTTGAGGACAAAGGGACATGTGAAGGGATGTAAGTGGTGTTCCCTATGGTCACTCGTCTCGGTTCTGGTATCTACATATGAATACTAACACTAGGTTTAGGATGGACATGTGAAGTAGCTTCCACCACCGGGATGGAAGATGCAATGTGACTAGTGTTCCCAAATCTCTCCGCATGGAAAGGAATAGGAGTGCCCCCAGGCGTAGTGCTAGGTTCAATTTCTGACTCGGCATGATGTGTTGGATCATGTGTAGGGATATCAGGTATGCCATAATGAATATAACTAGTGCTTGTGGGTTCATGATGAGTCTCGTCACCTGGTAACCACTACCGGCGACCTATGAATGAGGGATCATAACCAGAAGGTGAAGGTATATTAGGTGAAGGATCATATATAGGAGTAGAATCTACATCCCCAACCTCGTGAGGTGGAGACGACATCTCAGGAATCTCATCCTCATGATCTTCCATCGTGTGTGAATCAATGTGAGAAGTAGTCCACCCGGATTGTCTGTTTCTCTCTCCCAAAGGAGGAGTAGACGTGGAAGGCGAAAGTCTTGCTAAACGACAAGAACGACGAAGTGCTATGCCCAAAGCCACAATGACTCAAAAAAAATGAAAAAGACTCTATCTAATTACGCAAACCCTAGGCAAACTAGCGTGCACAGAGAATACACCTATAAAATGTAAAGCCAAATCACAAGCAAACAAGGGTAGGATATGTGAGATCTCGAATGAAGCAGTCATGTCTCACCTAGGAGAGGCTTGAGACTCCCATACACAACAAGTGGAGGTTCGTAACCAATTATAGTGGCCCTGAGCTTCAACGCATATAGTGACTGTGCTGTTCGACCCCTACGTGGCCAAGACACCTGCAAAATAACCTCTGTGAAGTACCCCCTCGATAACCTAGGTAAGGAAAATAAGGTCACCTTAATATAATCAATGCTCAAGCGGACAATTGCAGGCGGGATTGACCGTATGGGCAGGGTAGCAAAGCCCGAAACTCTCGAAAGAGCCTCCAGATACGAATATAATCATGGAAATATCTTCGATGCTACTCAGTTATGACCAGGGGTCATCCCAATCAATAATTTCTCATACTGCCTTGTACTTAACTCCCTTTTAAGAGGAGGATCTAGAGAAACACTAATTATATAAAGGAATTTCACTCTCTCACCTGGACAGACACATAAATGTTTCGTTTAGTGGTCTTGGAGAATTTACTTACAATGAACTATTCCAAGACCCCAAAACCTAATCTTGTTGGTGCACCCTATAAAAGAAAAGAGTGTAATTCATTTTATTATGCATTGATTTTAATTGGCTTATTACTCAAAAGGGAAAATGATCATGCAACTAATGATGTTATGACGCAACAAGAAGTAAAATGCACACCTAACAATCAATGCAAATGCACTGTGTCGAATGAAAAACATGGTATGCTACTATGTGAAGTGCAAAATTTTCCTTCAAATGAAGATGCAATCATTTCTATATGAAAACCTAACTAACACTTCTCCAACCAAACCTAATGCAAGTACCATGCACAATGCAGAATGCAACAATGCATATTGATGCAAAAAGCAAATGTTTTTGTATTTTTTGAATTAAAATGAGATAATAAAGCAAAAGTATGACTCTACAACCCCCAGACTCTGCAAGCACTATCAGACAGCACCCAAGCAAAGCACTAAGGTAAAAGAGACCTAATGCACTGATCCCAAAACAAAAAATATAAAATGAAATGATAAGAACATTCTCAAAAAATTGAAACTAAAAAGCATCTCTGGTCAGAAACAGAGGTGTACACAGACTTCAGAAGCATCCAAGAAGACTCAGCAATTATCCAAACTCACCCAGCAACACTTAATCTTCCCCCAAAAGGAAAAACTTAGGGCATACGCAACTATGTGCAGAAAACCCACGTATATACGCGGATATCCCAATAAAACCCACGTGTACATGCGACTGTGAAGACAAAACTCACGTACATGAAGAAAAAGAGATAAAAAAGAAGGTAAACAAACAAGCTGAGACAAAATTTACTCCTATCAGACACTACTAGGAAAACGTTCCCCCAGACTCGACTCAGAAACAAAGAAATCAGAGCAATTCAAGAACATTGAATGCCGATAAAACCCCCAAAGCAAATGACTAGGAACTCCCCAATAAGGTCGCCAATTCTGTTACGGAGAAAACTTCCTATGGCTTGGGGTACCACAACAGACAGAGTAACCACAGAAATCAATCCCTTCCCATATGCAAGAGAAATAAAATATCTAACACTAAAGGATCTTGAAACATACCTTATTCCGGATGGTTGATGTAGATCCCCGTTGAGCTTTTCCACTCTAGCTTGTATTAGCAATTTTCTCTCTCAACATTCAGAAAACAAGACAAGCATGCTATATAATGGTGTTATACTTACTCTAGCATATATAATCAATAACATATAAGCATTTAAAATCATCCATGGATTCAATATTCATTTAAATACACATTATTAGACATGAAAAGATATTTCTATTAATATAAATCAGAGATTACAATAGTGACAACCTCTGTCGGCACGTCTGCGAACTGGAGAAATTGAGTCCTCCACCTGGGCCTCCACCACTTCAATCTTCCATCTCTTGATAGCAAGCTCACAAGCAAAGGAAAGCTTGGGAAGAACACAAAGTGCTCCAAGGGACAAAGGGATGCAGACTCAAGTATAAGCTCCGACAATAATGGACTGTAGTTTTCTTGCTCTTCTATTCCTCTCCCCTCAATGTATCCAAAGGGTTCCTTATATAGTGCTTCAATGGGGTAATGGAAGGTCAAATTAAAGGGATCTCAAGGCATATGGAAGGCCAAGAGACAAGTGACTCGAATCCACATCAAGGAAAACTCCAAAACTATTTGGCCTTTTGCACACATCCCGATGTACGCGGGTTTGAGGGTCATATCCACGTACATACGTGAGAATAGGTTTAAAAGTCATGTATGGAAAATAATGCATGTTTTTAGGGATGATCTTGGAAACATCAAAGGTACAAAAATGTTCCATGGGGTCCAAAGACTCTGCAAAGGGATAGGGAAGGCCATAAATGTGTGATCCACCATGCGTGGTAAAATCAGCTGTAACACACACGCTCAAAGAAGAGCTAGGTAGTGGCTTTAGTTGTGATACCCTTCTTGCAATATTTTATAATGGCCATCTTAGAAAATCGATCAACAAACACAAATACATGGTCATTAAAATGCTTGGTTGAAGGTAGTCCTAACATGTAGTCCATCAAGATGGATTCCTAGGTCCCGTCAGGAGTAGGAAGAGGGGTGTATAGGCCTTGGTTTTTAAATCTTGGCTTAGCGATGGAGCATGTAGTGCATTATTTGAGATACTTACTAACATCCTAGCAAAGCTTCGATGAATAGAAATACTTTTGGAGTACTATGTCTATATCTCCACGACAAAGTGTCTAACCACCTGAATGTATTAGGATTCCTAAATAAATTTTGCATGCTTTCTTGAAGGAACATACATATGACCCAGATGGCATAGCGGTCCTTCATGCAGATAAAATTTGGTAATGATATTGCCCACTCCCAACATTTGGTAGGATGTAGTGAAGTCCAAATCGATATTGTAGAGTTGGGACCACCCAGAAGTCTCATGCCTGCAAGAGTCGAGGATTGTGGTTAGTTCTGTAACTGGATGTTAACTGAGGCAGTCCATGATGTGATTGGTGGTCCCTTTATTGAATTTAATGTCTAGGTGAAACTACTACAAGTATGTGGACCACTGTTGATGATGGTAATTTTGTAATTTTCCTTGTGTCTGCATGAACTATAGAGGCATGTGATCTGTATGGATGATTGTATCCCTCCCTAGAATGTAATGCTTGCATTAGTGTCAGGCTTGTACAATGGAATACATCTCTATTTCATAGGTGGGGTACTTATAGAAGTAATATAAGAGTGTCCTTCTATTATAGGCCAACGAATGACCGTGCCGAGTGAGAATGGCACCCACAATGTAGTATGAAGTATCCATATCAATATCAAAAGGTTGTTGTAGATCAGGTAAGGAAAGCATCAAGGTTGAGCATAAACGATGTTTCATATTGTCAAAGTATTTGTTCTAACTTGGTGCACCCAAATTTGTATTTTCCACGACCCTTGGTCACTTGGATGAAGGGCCATGATATATGAGAGAATCCCAACATGAATCAGTGATATAAGTTGGAAAGGACCAAAATATTCGAAGTTCAGTTAGCATTGTTAGGGTTTTCCATTCAATAATGAATTGAATCTTAGTTGGGTCCATATGTACCCATTCTCATCTACAATGTATTCAAGGTATTGGATCATGTTCATGCCAAAGGATCATGTTCATACCAAAGGATCATATATAGATTGTGTTGCCACAAATTGTGAAGGATCTGCTGAATGTGCTACAAGTGTTCTTCCCAACTCCTATTATAGATGAAGATGTCATCCATATATAAAAGCACAAATGTGTTGGTGAAAGGACAAAATATGTCATCTATTAGTCTCATGAAATTTGTTGGGGAATTTGTTAATCCAAAGGGAATGACCATCCATTCAAAAATACCTTCTTTAGACTTGAAAGTAGCCTTCCATACATCCATTGATTTTATTGGAACCTAGTGATAGGAGAACTTCATATCATTCTTGATAAAGTACTTGGATCCCTTAAGTTGGTTGAGAAAGTCGTCAATTCAAAGAATTGGGTATCGGTTCTTAACTGTGATTTTGTTCTAAGATCTATAATCAATACAGAGGTTCTAGGTCCCATATTTCTTTTGAAAGAGCACAAATATACTTCTGTATGGTGAAGAGTTAGGTTGAATGTGCCATTTTTGGAGAAACTCTTGAATGTGGCACTTAATTTCCTTATTTTTTGAGAGAGAATGTTGATATACCAACCCATTAGGTAAAGGTGCACTAGGATTCAAATCGATTGAGTGCTTGACTTGACATTGTAGAGGAACCTCTGTAGGTGAGGTAAAAATGTCTCAATATTATTCTATGACTTTGTCTAACTGATTATGTGTAGAGAGGCCTTGTCATGGGGAGGCCATAGATGTGGATGTGACCTTCCATTTACTCTAAGAATGAATCATGAAGAGGATGAATTTCCCAATCTAGGAGATGACCTTCTTGCACTATTTAGTTGAGATCAAAGAGATTATAGTAAGTGGAGATACCTGTTGTATATTGAACAATTGTATTCCCAAAGTAGAAATGATGCTTTGAGGTCTAGACTCATACATAACATGAGCCTTCCACATATATAGTTGACCAAAAATAACATCACAAACTTCAAGTGGGGAAACCTCATACAATACGTCATCCTTGAAGGGCTTGATTCCATAAGGAATATGACACTGGTGGTTGACATGAAGATCTCATCTATGGCTAAGCCATATGATGTTGTGGGTGTGGGGTTGTCGACAATGCCGACATCTTGATGACCTCTATTGAGATTCTGTTATTTTGGATTCTACTATCAGCAATGAAAAGCAGTGGAGCTCCTATCACCCATATCTGTGAGTGAAAAAGGCACTCACCTTCTTTTGGCTCCTCTAGTTTGTTGGGATGAATCTTGGTTGTAATGATTGTGTCACTAGGTTTTGAATCAATGATATGATTCCCCTTTTATATATCTAAATCAAAGTCAAATATTGGATCCTTCTCTAGGGATTTCAATTCGACTACCAATGAATCCTTTGAGTGACATTCATCAGTGTTGTGTTAGGGGATTTCATGGAACTCACACCACTTCCTAGTGTCTTTCCACATATTTCCATTACCCTTCTTTGCTTGTGTCTTAGACTATTTGTCCTGAGGTTTTCCATCCTTGGTTTGTCCTTTGATCTGTGGATTGGGTTTCCTTTTCCCTTCTTCTTCTTAGATGCATTCATAGATCCAAAATCCCACTTATTCTTATGCTTCATTTTTTTCTCGACGTTGAAAGCTCGACGATAAGTGTCTCCCAATGATGAGATGTCCATGAAATCCATTTTTGTTTGGATGTATCTATGTAGACCCCCATGATAACTTATAACTAGATGTCACTTGAAGTATATTATACCCAACTTGGTGCGCAGAGTATGGGAAGTATTTATGAACTATGACATTTTTTGGTCCCTCTCTTGATGTAGTGTGGTCCATATTGTGTACTAGTAGTCATAGTTTCCAACAAGGTAATATTGTTCCTTAAAAACATCCATAAAAGAGTCCCAAGTGAGATTGGCCCCAAACAATTCAGATTCCTCTATGGAGTTTTGCTCAGAGTAAGGTTCCCCCAACTTTTGACAAGGGGGGAAACGTTAAGGAGCACAAAGGTAATATTTTCCCTCTTGAAAAAATTGTGGATAGAAAAATACCCTTATAGAATATTTAGCCATTTTCCAAAGCATCTACATCTATCTAACCTTAAAATATAGGAATATCAAAATTAACTTGTACCTTAAAGGAGGAGGTGCCTTTAAAGTGGCCACTCGACGAAGACACACATTTTATTTTCGGCATCTGTCAAAATATTTGAGCAAATTTATCCATCATTTTGTCCCTCTACCATGTGATGGATTCCACAAGAAACAACTTAATAGGATATCATGTTCCTTAATCTATCTTTCCTTCCATCATGGGAGGTCATCGGTGTCGACAAGGACAGTCTTTCAGAGGCTCAAGTAGCTAAAGTGATCCGGTGGATTATTCATCTTTAAAAATTACACTGATCCAATATGGTACAAGGGTTATTAATATATGGTTCAAAGAACATAACACATGTATGTTCCACACATATGCTAAACATAGTGGTGACATATCGCACTTGCTGCAACATAAATATCGCACTTGCTGCGACATACGTCGCACCTGCTGTGACATACGTCGCACCTGCTGTGACATACGTCGCACCTGCTGCGACAGACATATCGCACTTGCTGCGATAGACATATCACCTTTGTTGTGATAGACATATCACACTTACTGCGACATACATCGCACTTGCTGTGACATACATCACACTTGCTGCAACATTGTGAAGATAGTGGTGACATCAAACGGTTACATTACGTGTGACGCTATGGTATGGTGCAACATATGTGCATAACAGTCATTGCAACGTGTTGTGAGTCAACATATGTGCATGGAGTTGGTTGCAATGTTTCGGTAATATGGAACGTCGTGGTACCATAACGCTTGGGCAGCGATTTGGCCGAATTGCATGGTTCAGTTTTAGCGTATGGTTGTAACGATAATAAAGAATATAACAACTGTGTGAAAGAGGGAGGCGAATCCGTTACTTATCCTCCCACTTAATGCTTAAATAGAAGGGGCTGGCCACCAGTGAAGGGGGACTCATTTCTTTCAGAGCACAGTACATCGTTTCTCTGTTATGCGAAGCTTGGAGAGTTTGCTGTAAAGTGTTCTGATGCTGTTACTGAGGAAGTCGACATTCTCTGTCATACTTTAGCTTTCCTTGCCTTACGAAGGCTGATTGTAATTTCCAGAGAAAGGTATTAAAGACTTTGTACAGCATTCTGTTTACAGTTGTTGAAGTTGTTTCCAGAACCATTTTTGTACCATTTTTAAGAGATTAATTGGATCGGTACCCATTGGAGAGGGACCCAGAGACGTAGCCCAGTGAAGGGGGTGAACTCCGTTATCAACTTCTGTTTTGTGACTCTCTGATTCTGTGTTTATTTTATATCTATTTATCAGTTTTGTTTTCCATCTATTTTCAGCATTTAATTTCTGTAAATGTTGTTCCCTTAATTCACCTGCTGAACGCATTCTTTTTAACACAAACTTTTAATGCACACAAGTTGAGGTCCGACGGATCATGTTATGGTATCAGAGTTGGTTAACTGCTTGTGCAAGTTTGTGAATGCTTACCAGGTCCAGGTTAAAGCTGGGTGAAGGAGAATTAACTGAAGGAGATCCTGAGATTGGCTCCAGGAGAGCATTCTCAAGAACCATGTCTTCTCCACGAGGAGAAGAAGAAGGACATACAGAATGGGAAAAACCTGTTATTTCTAAAACTGAGTTTTTGGAGGCTTTTATGAGCATGAAATCCATGATGGAAATTCTACTCGATGAGCGAGCAAAAAGGAAGAAGAAAGAAGAAGGATCTTCATCCAAAGATGTAGAAGTGAAGAAGGAAGAAAAGGGTAAAGGAGTAGGAGTAAATGGTGATCCTCTTGATACTAATCAAACTTTCTCTTCTTCTCATACTTCTCATTCAAATAATGTAAATTCTAATATGCCTTATTTCAAATTGGATGTGAAATTTGAATTGCCAATTTATAATGGAGATTTAGATGCTGAAAAGTTAGACAATTGGATCAAGCAGCTTGAAGTATATTGCAGGGTGCAGGGCATCAATGATGACCCTTCCAGAATTCAATTGGCCACTCTAAGAATGAGTGGAATGGCTCTTACTTGGTGGGAGAGCAATATTCAGCAAGATCTTCGAAAGAATGGTAAAATTATTTCAGTTTGGAATGAATTCATTGAAGTATTAAGGAAGCAATTTTATCCTTTAGGCCATATTCAACAATTAACCATGGGTTGGAAAATGTTTAGATAAGCTAAAGGACAAAGCATTCAAGACTATACTCATGAATTCAGGAAAAGGGCTATTGCATTGAATGTTGCATTAGATACACAGGAAACTCTTCTTAAGTATATTGGTGGCATGCATTCTTATTTGAGACATACTTTGTTGATGTTTAACCCCAGTAATTTGGATGATGTATGTGTTCAAGCTACCCATTTAGAAGCCAGGGGCAAGCATGCTAATGATACTTTTGTGAAGAAGTCATTTAAATTTGACAACAAATCGAAAGGTCAAGATAAGGGGAAAAAGAAGATGGCTACTGTTAAGAAAGAGGGTGAAAAGCCTACATGTTTGCATTGTCAGAAGGGACATGACGTCTCTAAGTGTTGGAAACTTCATCCAGAGTTAAGGCCAAATAAGTACAGAGGAAACAAATATAAAGGCAAAGCGAAAGCTACTGCAGTAGTTATTCAAGACTTGGGGTCCGATTCAGGTGATGAAACAAAGGTTACAGCTGTCGGAATCCAGGGTAAGAATAAAAGTATCTCACTTCCCATTGATGCAAAATCAAGTTCTAGTGCAAGTACAAATATTCCATCTACTTCTAAGCAAAATGATAAAGATAGAAGTGCACTATTTCATGTTCGTGTCATTGCAAATCACACAAAGATTGATACATTGTTTGATAGTGGTTCACAAGTAAATTTGATATCAGAAGAAGTGGTTAGGAAATTGCATTTAGTTACTATGCCTCATGAAAAACCCTATCCTCTTGGTTGGGTTACTAATGATACACAATTACAAGTCACAAAGAAATGTGTATTGAAGTTTGCAATTACTGAAAAGTTCATGGATGAGGTAGAATTAGATGTAGTGCCACTTGACATTTGTGGGATAGTGCTTGGGAGTCCATATTTGTATGACCGAAAAGCAGTCTTTTATAGAGAGCAGAATAAGTATCATCTTTTTAAAGATGGTGTGGAATACATTGTACGAGCACATAAGACAAGAACAAACCTAGCAATAGTTTCTGTAGGACAAATGAAGAGGTTGGTAAATGCTAGTAAGAATTTTGTGTTAATGATGGTTAAGGTGAAAAATGTTGAGATTTCTCAATATTTTGAAGGATGTGATCCTAAACATAAATCTGAACTGATTGAAATTATTTTTGAGTATGACGATTTATTTCAAGATCCGAAAGGGTTACCACCAAAAAGAGAAATTCAGGATGAGATACAGTTGCAGCAGGATGTGTCACTCCCGAACATAGCCATGTACCGGATGTCTGTAATGCAGAATGAGGAGATCAAGAAGCAGGTTCAGGAGCTAATTGAGAAGGGGGTCATCCGGCAAAGCACTTCTCCTTGCGGCTCTCCTATAGTCTTGGTTCCAAAGAAGGATGGGTCGTGGAGGATGTGTATCGACTACATGGCCCTTAACAAAATCACCATTAAAAACAGGTATCCTCTCCCTCGCATTGATGATTTGCTTGATCAGTTGAAACATGCGATTTATTTTACAAAATTGGATCTGCGTAGTGGGTATCATCAAATCCGTGTTGCTGAAAATGATGCTTGGAAAACAACGTTTAAAACAAAACAGGGTTTGTATGAATGGCTTGTAATGCCTTTCGGGCTATGTAATGCTCCTGCTACTTTCATGCGGGTCATGAATGATGTCTTTCGACAATTCATTGATGATTTTTTAATTGTATATCTAGATGATATCTTGGTGTTTAGCAAAACCTGGGAGGAACACATTATACATGTGAAGAAAGTTTTAAATGTACTGAGGAAGGAGAAGCTTTGTGTAAAAATGTCTAAATGTAAGTTTGCTAAAACTTCTTTAGTATATCTGGGCCATATTATTGGTGGAGGCCACCTGTGAGTGGACCCAGCCAAGGTTGTTGTCATTGTAAACTGGACATGACCTAACACCGTTACTGAAATCAGAAGTTTTCTGGGTGTGGTTCAGTATTGGAGGAAATTCATTTCTGGGTTTTCTTCCATTGCTGCTCCATTACATGCATTGACAAGCATTAAAGAAATTTTCCAGTGGGGAGGCAAGCATCAGAGAGCCTTTGACACTTTGAAGGAAAGGATCAGCACAACACCAGTTCTGATGTTGCCAGATTTGCAGCAGCCATTTGAGATTGAAACCGATGCCAGCGGGTTTGCCATGGGAGCAGTTTTGATGCAAGGAAGGAAGCCAGTCTGTTACCATTCAGAAACATTCTCTACTGCGGTAAGTAACTATCTGACCTATGACAAAGAGTTGTATGCTTTGGTACAGAGTGTGAAGAAGTGGAAACATTATATCATGGGAAAATAAACAGTCATACATACTGATCACCAGCCACTTCAATATTTACAATCTCAAACTAAAGTACAACAAAGTAGGCATTTAAGATGGATGGGATTTTTACAGCAGTTTCATCTCGTAATTAGATACAAAAAGGGAATTCATAATAAAGTAGCAGACATGTTATCAAGGCCACCTATGAATGCTTCAATCATTCTTCAGAACAGTTCATTAACCCATGAGAGTTATGTTGAACAATATGCAGAAGATAAAGATTTTAAGAACGTATATGCATCACTAATACATGGAAAACAGGAAGAGAACTATTATGTGCATGATCAGCTCTTGTATCATCTTGGTAAACTCTGTATTCTAGAGAAGGAAAGAGTGCATGTGATCCGAGAAGCCACATAGTTTGTTGATTGCAGGACATTTTGGAGTAAGTAAAACATTGTTTGTGTTGCAGAATCACTGTTATTGGCCTCAAATGCAAGAAACTGTAGCTAAATACATAAGAGGTTGTGTTATGTGTGCAACAAGTAAGCCTAGCAATAGGAAATTGGGTTTGTACACACCTCTTCCAGTTTCTTCTCGTCCTTGGGAAAGCATTTCTATGGACTTTGTAGGGGGACTAGCAATGTCTAGAAAAGGGCATAATTACCTATATGTTGTTGTGGATAGATTCAGCAAAATGTGTATCTTAATGCCATGTAACAAACAGATCACTACTGAACAAACAGCTCATCTATTCTTTCAGAATGTTTGGATACATTTTGGGCTACCCATTTCTATTGTATCTGATTGGGACTCCCAGTTCTTGGGAGAATTCTGGTCAACTTTATGGGAGCTTATGGATACTAAACTTAAGAAAAGTACAACTTTTCATCCATAGACCGATGGACAAACAGAGGTAGTGAACAAAACAGTGATTCAGCTGCTCAGAGGATATTGTAGTAAACATCCTAAACTTTGGGATGAGCGGTTGCAGTATATACAACATGCTTACAATCATGCAGTTCATTCTTCCACGAAAATATCTCCTTTTGAAACTTGTTTTGGTTATCTGCGAAAAACACCGATGGGCTTCTCTTTTGACAAAGATGTAGTGGATGGAAATCATGATGCAGACAAGGCCTTAAAGTTCATCCAGAGAATCCAAGTAGTGCAACAGGCAATTCAAGAACAGTTGGAGAAGAGCCAGGCAAAGTACAAAGCCAGGCATGACAAGCATCGAGTTGATCATCAATTTCAGGTTGGTGACAGAGTTTGGTTACATATCACCAAAGAAAGGATGAAAGGTGAAGGTAAAAAGCTTAAACCTATCAGGTATGGTCCTTTTGAGATCTTGGAAAAGATCGGTACTAATGCTTTTCACTTGAACTTGCCTCCGTACATGCAAATTTATTCAGTTATCAATGTTGAGAATCTTAAATTGTATGAGCCTCCTATGATCATGGATGAGGAAATTAACATGCATATTCCTTCAGTTGATGATATGGCACCTGAATATATGAATGAGTTCCAGGATGATGTTATTCTTGACAGAAATGTAAGAACTTCATGAAGGGGGAATGCTAAGTACCTCCGAGTGGGGCTTAAAGGCATGCATCCTAGCAAAGCAAGATGGATGGAGATTGGAAGAGTGAGGGAACTATACCCTCACTTACTTGCAGAGTGACTCAGGATTTTGGTGGTCCAAAAGCTCTCCAATGGGGAGGAATGATCTGGTGGATTATTCATCTTTAAAAATTACACTGATCCAATATGGTACAAGGGTTATTAATCTATGGTTCAAAGAACATAAAACATGTATGTTCCACACATGTGCTAAACATAGTGGTGACATATCGCACTTGCTGCGACATACATATCGCACTTGCTGCGACATACATCACACCTGCTGCGACATACGTTGCACCTGCTGCGATAGACATATCGCACTTGCTGTGATAGACATATCACCTTTGCTGTGACAGACATATCACACTTGCTGCGACATACATCGCACTTGCTGTGACATTGTGAAGATAGTGGTGACATCAAACGGTTACATTACGTGTGACGCTATGGTATGGTGCAACATATGTGCATAATGGTCATTGCAACGTGTTGTGAGTCAACATATGTGCGTGGAGTTGGTTGCAACGTTTCAGGAATATGGAACGTCATGGTACCATAATGCTTGGGCAGTGATTTGGCCGAATTGCATGGTTCAGTTTTAGCGTATGGTTGTAACGATAATAAAGAAGATAACAGCTGTGTGAAAGAGGGAGGCAAATCTGTTACTTATCCTCCCACTGAACGCTTAAATAGAAGGGGCTGGCCACCAGTGAAGGGGGACTCAGTTCATTCAGAGCGCAGTACATCGTTTCTCTGTTATGTGAAGCTTAGAGAGTTTGCTGTAAAGTGTTCTGATGCTGTTACTGAGGAAGTCGACATTCTTTGTCATACTTTAGCTTTCCTTGCCTTACAAAGGCTGATTGTAATTTCCAAAGAAAGGTCTTAAAGACTTTGTACAACATTCTGTTTACAGTTGCTGAAGTTGTTTCCAGAACCATTTTTGTACCATTTTTAAGAGATTAATTGGATTGCTACCCATTGGAGAGGGACCCGGAGACATAGCCCAGTGAAGGGGGTGAACTCCGTTATCAACTTCTGTTTTGTGACTCTCTGATTCTCTGTTTCTTTTATATCTATTTATCAGTTTCGTTTTCCATCCGTTTTCAACATTTAATTTCTATAAATGATGTTCCCTTAATTCACCTGCTGAACGCATTCTTTTTAACACAAACTTTTAATGCACACAAGTTGAGGTCCAATGGATCATAAAGTCCCAACTAATTATACCCTGACCCCATTGGGGGCATGCATAGAGAAATAAATAAATAGCATATCGCTCTGATACCACTGATCCATGTTTATAAGGGAAAACATAGAGATACATAATGTTCAATTTCTATTAATAAAAGAAACATGCAAAAACTATAACAAAATATAGAGTGGAATAAACTCACTAGAATGATAGCATCTTATCTATGAGAAGAGATGTGATGGTTACAAACATTCACAAGAAGTGAGTTACAATGAGGCCAAATGGGCCTTTTTTTACTAGGGAATCAACCACTAGGGTGGTGCACGTACTCATGTTACACAAGGTCGATTCTTGTCTTCTATCACTATACCCCTAAGCGCACCCACAAAACCCACAAGCATAGGGCACAGGTAAACTACGGTGTTTTGAACTCATGATCTCTATTTACAACATGTCATCTCATTTCACTTTATTTTCTAGTCAAGCATCACCCTTATAGGGGAGGACAAAAGGTCCTTTTAACATAAAACATTAAGAAAACCTTAAACATAAAAAACCCTAACCCTAGAATATGAAATGTCAAAGACTTGTGGGCCCCATTGTGGTTAGTTGGTACGTAACTTCCTGAGGGAGTAAATTTTTCATATGATCTCTATTTGGAGTACTTTGTATCCCATTGAAAACGGCTAGGCGAGAAGTACACATTTTGAATGGCCCAATACATAGTTGAAATACTAATGACTGGGCATTGATGTTCCAAAAAACATCATTTAGGGCCTCAAAATGACCTTGAAAGATCAAGACCCGAAAAATCATAACAAAATGGCTAAGATGAAAAACTATGTTTTAATCCAACGGATTAAGTGGATGGCTTCTGGATCAAAGTTTGTGAAGAACTATGGTAAAATTGTATCCCTATTAACGACCCTGCTCAAGAAAAATTCCTTTGCGTGGAACAAAGTGACATATCAAGCATTCTAAGTTCCAAAGCAATCCATGTGCACCACGCGAGTATTAGATGTTCTTGATTTTACTACGAATTTTGCATTGGAATGTGATGCCTCCGAAAAAGGATTGGGTGCAGTTTTAATGCAAGAGGACCCTTAACATTCACAAGTAAACAATTATGTGACAAGAACTTGAAGAAGTCTACCTATCATAAAGAAATGATGGCCATCCTACAAGAAATTGACACATGGTGGCAATATCTCATAGGGAGATGCTTCCAGATTAAGATAGATCCCATAGACTAAAGAATTTTTTGGAACAAAGGTTGTCATCCCCAAAACCCAGACAAATGGGTCACCAAAATGATTGAATGTGATTATGATATCATCTACTAAAGGGAAAAGACAAAGTTTTCATAGATGTCTTGTCAAGAAACATGAGGAAGAGAGATCACTATCTAATACCTGAATGGTCAGAGGAAGAATGACAAGAACGACTAACAAATTTTGTTGCATCTCAACTCATTAAATGCCTCCAAGAGGATCCCAACCCTCCCCATGGTTATGCATGGTAGAAAGATACATTGCGATATAAAGTTCATATGTTTTGGGTACCTAATTTTGCCTTAAAACATACAATATTAATTGAGTTGCATTCATCTTCTCTCATAGGTCACTTAGGATTTAAAAAAAATTATGCACGCACCAAGAGCTCATTCATCTAGGAGGGTATGAAAAAGGATATCCTTACTTTTGCAGAAGAATGTGACACTTTCCAAAGGAACAAGGGTGAGACAATGAAGACTCATGGGGCATTGCAACCATTACTAATCCCGACCATTATTTGGACTAACATTTCAATGGATTTTATTGTTAGTCTTCCGAAAGTAAGTAACAAATTAGTCATCATAGTGGTAGTTGATTGAGTTTCCAAATATGCTCATTATTGTGCTCTCCAACACCCATTTACGCCTGCAATGATTGTCTAAATTTTTTTACACCATATTTTCAAACTTCATGGCATGCCTACCTCCATTGTGTCAAATCACAATCCCACATTCAAAAACAAATTTAGGGAAGAACTATTTATGTTATAGGGCACCTAATTGAAAATGATCACCTCTTATCATGCTCAAACATATGGCCAAACAAAAGCAGTCAACAAGTATCTAGAAACCTATTTGAGATGTTTTACATCAAAAAAGTGGCATTAATGCGAACAGTGGTTACGGTAGAGTGGTGGTATAATGCCACTTATCATGAAGCTAGAAAAATGACATAAGTATTCTATGTCCAACAACCACCCTCTATGGTTTCTTATCTATTAGGTACTTCCCAAGTAGATGTAATTGATAGTCTGCTTCATAACTGTGATGTCGCTCTTTTCCACGCTCTTTATACACTTAAGAAAAATTTAGCAATGACTCAAAACCACATGAAGAAACAAGAATACCAACACCGCTCAGAGCATTGATTTATAGAAGGAGTAGTAGGTGTTATTTCAGCTCCAACCTTATAAGAAAAACTCTCTCAAAGTTAAAGGCCATCATAAGATTGCACCAAAGTTTTATGGCCCATATCAAATTGTTCAACACATTGATCAAGTGGCCTACAAATTAGCACTCCCAACACACTCCAAGATCCACCTAGTATTTCATGTGTCATGTTTGAAGAAGGTAGTGGATTAGAATTGTCGAGTTCAAACAACATTACCACTACATGAAGAAGGATCCATTTGGCTCCAAGCAAAAGCAGTTTTGGATACTCAAGAGTGTCATCTACATTAATGCACTATTTGTGAAGTTTTGATTTGGTGGAAGGATACCTCACCAAAATATGCTACTTGGGAACTGTAATCTATTTTACAACAATTTCCCCATGTCCAACCTTAAGTATAATGGTACTTTTGAAAGGGGGGTATGTTAGGGCCCTACCCTAACTTCCTCACATTATCAATTTATAAGGCCATAAGAGCCATTAGATAGTTAGGGGATAGTTACTTAATGAAAAATATCCCTCTATATTAAACAAAGGCCCCTAGGTGGTGGGCCCTCATTAATAGAGGAACCATAAGTAGTTAGGACTTTGACTATTGAAACTACACACACACACACACATATTAAAGTGGTTCACCATGGAACCATAAGTAGTTAGGACTTTGACTATTGAAACCACACACACACGCTCTTACCCTATTCCTATCTCTTACCATATAGCCATCAATATCAACCTTCACATCCATGGTAACCTTCTTACCATGGATCATAGTTATCCTAGAATTCCTATAACTCTTACCATATAGCCATCAATAACTCTTACCATATTCCTATAACTCTTACCATATAGACATCAATATTAACCTTCACATTCATGGTAACCCTTTTATCACGGATCATGGATTTCACATTCCCTAAATTAACTCATAGGGCTCCACACTAACCCTCAATATTAACCTTGGCACCCATAATAACCTTTTTTACTCCACATAAGAAAAAGAGTTGACAAGAAATCATAAGAGTTGACAAGAAATCATGGCTTTCTCATTCCCCAAGTTAGCTCATAACACTCCACACTAACCCTCAATATTAACTTTCACATCCATAATACCTTTTTACCCCACATAAAAAAGAGTTGGTAAGTTAGCTCATAGCACTTCATACTAATCCTCAATATTAACCTTCACATCCATGATACTTTTTACTTCACATAAAGAATCAATATTAACTTTCACATCCATGATACCTTTTTAGCCCACATAAAAAATAGAGTTAGTAAGTTAGCTCATAACGCTGCACACTAACCCTCAATGTTAACCTTCACATCCATGATACTTTTTACTTCACATAAGGAAAAGAAAAAGAGTTGGTAAAGAATCCTGGCTTTCTCATTCCCTAAGTTAACTCATAGCTCTCCACAAATACCAAACTTTATTAACTCCACAAATACAAAACTTTATTTTAACATTAATAGATTACACAATGAATTCACCAAAAGACTTGGTAAATCAGATAAGCCATAAGGAAAGTATATATTAATGATAAGATAAGAGATGATATGTTACAATGGTGGCCCTGCCTTAAATATGGCTTGGGCATTTGATGTTGAGGAGATGCCTCATTTCATAACTTAACTTAGTTAAGCTAATTATTAATTATTTAATTATTATCTTATTTTATGTTCATTACATTGCCACTCTCTTAGAAAGGCTTTGTCCTCAAAGCCTTATAATGTTGTTGCGTCGTTCTTTGCGATGTCGTCGTTGATGAAACGTGTTGATACGAACTGCTAAGTGTAAAGCATAACTTTCGATATGTGGATGGGTCAATCCATCCTAAATTGATTTGTTGTTGACTGTTGGGATTCCCTACTGATCTGTCGTCAGGAGCTTTGATCATATTAGTATCATTATCTTTCAACATTTCCAACATTTTAGAATATCGGTTTTTATGGTTGGGGTGTCGATAGGGAATTTTCACAATGTCATTTTATTTTATGAGTGTCGTCTTTTGAGCATTGATCTGAGTTAGAAGTTGTATTTTCATCCCTTGAGGTTTTAAGGTTTCATTCTGTATTTTTTCCAACTCGTTTTCCAACAGCACGTAATCATTTTGAAACTTCTTAATCACTTCTACTTGCGCTTTTTTGTCTTCTTCAGACTTCTTAAGTTGTTCCTTAAGATCTTTGTTATGACTTCTGATGCAACTATTTTCTTCTTGCCTGTCTAGAAGTTTCCCTTCAATGTCTTCCGTAGATTGTTCTGTCTTCTGAATATTTTTCAACTTCTTAATTTTTGTGACTAGTGTTTTGTTATGATTCATTAATCTGAAAATTTCTTCGAAATTGTTGGATAGTGTTTTATTACTCTTTGCAATCTCGATTTTGTGTGCCTTTTTAGAGTCGTCATTTTGTTGTTGAAGAACTTTTATCTCTTGTCGACATTGGCCGACCTTTGATTCTTGACTTTCTAGCTTATGTCGTATCTACGTCAGTTCTTCATCCTTGTCACAAATGATTTTGTTCAAGCATATTATTTTCGCTTCATAATCGTTTATCTCTTTCTTTATATCTTGATTTTTCACTCTCTGGTTGAAATCATTTTCGATTTTTAATTCTTCAATTTGCGCAAATAATTTTTCTATATGATTTTTCTTGTTGGAAATGTTTTTTTCGTTGTATTTTTTTTCTATCTTATGTATTTCAATTATAACTTCCAAGTTTTTATTCGTGTCGCGTAAATCTTCGTTGTCTCTTTGATAATGCTTTAACTTGACTTCTAATTTCTCTATTACTAGACGCAAACTAGATTCCATGATCTCTGATTTCTTCGACACTAGATGGACGTCTGGACTATAAATGGTCTTGAATTTTCTTCGATTTTGTTCTCTTTGTATTAGGTTAATTGACCCCTTTTTTTTCAAAATTAATAATTATTTTAATAAAATAATTTTTTTATAATAATAATTATTAATTGATTAATTAATATTAATATTATTAATATTTTTATAAACTATATATATATAAATATATATATATATATACATACATATATATATATATATACACACAGTTTTTTTTTTAAATTTTGAAATGTTTATAGTAATAAAGATTATTATTTAATAATAATTTTATTATTATATTTTTTAAAAAAATTATGGGAGTTAAAATTGTGAGTAATGAGGTGAGTTGAACCGATGGCGCTTAAGGAGAAGAGGAGCTTCAATGGAGGAGCAACTATGCACGTGGAGGAAAGACTGGTTCTTTGGTAGGAAGCAAGGTAGTTGTACGTGCAGGTGGAGGAGAATGGGCAGATGAGCTATGGTGCAGCGTGGAGTGTGGAGGAAGCCAGGGAAGTGGATCCACGCGGGGAAGAAAATGGTGGGATGAGGATGCGCCTGGGAAGGGATGGCAGCTGGGAAGGCAAACAATGCAGGGAGATTCGTGGACGGGTGATGGGAGAAGCATGGAAGGGTCTGCGCGTGGAGAGGGTGCAACAACTAGAGGAGCTACGCGAGGGGGCTGTGCAAGGCTGCCCAGGCGAGAGGACGTGTGAGCAAAGCGAGCGGGGGAAGGGAGAGCATCGAGAGGGTGGAAGATGGAGGATGGGAAGGTGTGGAGGATGGAGAGACGGCATTGGGAGGCTGAACGACGATGTTTGAAGGGGGGTGATTGGGACTGGCGAGTAGGTGCACGAGGCGAGTAGGTGCACGAGGTGGAACAGGGGATGGGAGAAGCCGAACGAAGGATGGGAGAGGATGTCGTTGCGACAACGTGTGGAGTGATGGCTAAGGAGCTTGTGGGTAGAGCAGAATGGTGGCATGAGAGAGGGGGCGTGTAGATGGAGGTCGAGTAGTTGGAGGAGAATAGGCAGCACAACAACATGTGGGCTAAAGGAGATGTGAGGAGCAACCGGGTGAATTTGAAACTTCTTCCTTTCAATTTGAAATCTGAAAATGGCCAAAAGCCAAGAGTGGTCAAACACCAAGTGTACGGAGAAACTTTGAAGTGGATGGCCAAGCGCTGGAGCATGGGCGCAAAGGCTCTCATACCAAATGAGCCGAATGATTATTCCCTCACACAATGAATTCACCAAAAGACTTGGTAAATCAGATAAGCCATAAGACAAGTATATATGTAAGATAAGTTAAGAGATGATATGTTACAATGTTGGCCCTGCTTTAAATATGGCTTGGGCATTTGATGTTGAGGAGACTCCTCATTTCATAACTTAACTTAGTTAAGCTAATTATTAATTATTTAATTATTATCTTATTTTATGTTCGTTATATTACCCCACATATAAAAAAAGACTTTAAATATGGCTTGGGCATTTGATGTTGAGGAGACTCCTCATTTCATAACTTAACTTAGTTAAGCTAATTATTAATTATTTAATTATTATCTTATTTTATGTTTGTTATATTACCCCACATATAAAAAAAGACTTTAAATATGGCTTGGGCATTTGGGCATTTGATGTTGAGGAGACTCCTCATTTCATAACTTAACTTAGTTAAGCTAATTATTAATTATTTAATTATTATCTTATTTTATGTTCGTTATATTACCCCACATATAAAAAAAGGTGATAAGTTAGCCCATAACACTCCATACTAACCCTCAATATTAACCTTATACCTTTTTACTCCACATAGAGAATTAATATTAACTTTCACATTCATAATACCTTTTTACCCCACATAAAAAATAAAGTTAGTAAGTTAACTCATAAAGCTCCACACGAACCCTCAATGTTAACCGTCACATCCATGAGACATTTTACTCCACATAAAGAAAAGGAAAAAAATTGGTAAAGAATCATTTCTTTCTCATTCCCTAAGTTAACTCATAACTCTCGACAAATACCAAACCTTTTTTTTTTTTCATAAAAAAGATCTTATATATATTATATATAAAAAAGTTATCACCTGATATTTACAATATAGTGACTATGCAACACTTGTCCCATTCAGTTTTCACATCCACATATCAGCAATGTATCTTCCTTCTACCCAATACAACCAGTATTCATAGATAACTATCCTCCTCCACCAGGTATCTACCAGATGGATTATGTAATATCCATTACAAAATACATCTATTGATATATTTACCCGGAATGATGCATAAGATATATCAATCTCATGCCATCATACAGAAATGACAAAAACTAAAAAGAACCAAAAAAAGTAAAATCAGATGGTTCGCGACCATCCCCACGTGCCACCAAAAAATGACCATACGGTCTCGCTAATGCCTTCTTAGATAATAGGTCTGCATCAGTGTTTATCTCCCTATATACATGCTGTATGTTGATGTCCAAGAATTGACCCTTCAGCTGCATAATACGATCCATAAAATAGGTAAGGAGAATCGATTCCAAATGGATAGAACCTTTAAACCATTCATCAATAACCTTGGAGTCACCAGCAATTTGAATAGCATCAATGCCTAAAGTTCGGGCAAAGTGTAGTATACTCCATAATGCAAGCATCTCAGACCGCGTGTTAGTACCAATACCACAGTTCCACATAATGTTATATCTTCCCAGAAGAGGCGATATAAGAATAGCCCCAACGCCACACTTAGTTCCACCCTCCTGTGAGGCCCCATCAAAGAAGCCTATAGCCATGTCATGCATAAAAGTAGGTTGCTGAATAATACGAGACTTAAGCAGCCTGTTCTGCTTGGTATCCTCATACCATATATTCTGTACCTTATTGACAATCTGAAGTGGTGTGGTATATATATTCCAGAAAATGTAGGAGTTTCTTGCCAGCCAGATAAATCTACACACATGAAATGGAATAGTCCGCAGCTTGCAATCACCAGTTATCCAATTGTAGAATGCCTCTGTAGTGTGCATTCCATGCCAAATGAGATCTGTTCCAAATAAGAGCCCAATATGATGCCAAACATGTACAGTGAACGGGCATTCTATCATCAAATGCATGGAATTTTCCTCAGCAATATGACATAATGAGCAGATTCCAGGCCCCTCGATGCCTCTACGCTGGAGCAAGTTCCATGTAAGAATACGATCAGCCAATAACAACCAGGAGAATAGTATCGTCTTAAGTGGAAGTTTCCAGTGCCAAACCTCTTTAAACCATATAGGAATACATTCCGGGAATGTAGAATTAACAGAAGATGAATATGCCAGAGCCGCCGTAATATTACCAGTCTTCTCATTCCTACTCCAGAATAGTGAATCTTTACTATGTTGTAGACTCAAACCAGTATTCCTGATCTTGTATATGTATTCATTCCATTCTGTAGCAAGTGGACCTGACAGATCTAATGCCTGTGCATCTGCCCACCCCGAGGATCTGTCATCTTCATTGTTAATGGCGACCCGAATGCTCCAACCATCACCAGGACGCCATGCCAACCATGTTTTCAATATAGGCAATTCCTTTAGTAATGCCCTCCATATATTCGATATTGATCTCTGATCATATTCAATCAATCTGATCCATTCAGCAATCGGCCAGCCCCGAATGTATTTTGCAGAGATCACCCGTTGCCACAGGCAAGGCACGAATATACACCTCCATAGTTTTTTTGCAATGAGGGCGCTTCCAAATTCCGCAATGTCCTTCAAGCCCCATCCCCCCCATACTTTAGGCTTTGCCAATAACTCCCATCTAGCCAAGCAAATAGAAGGCCTATCCCGGCAACCAGACCATATGAATCTCGTCACTCTGCTCTGAATCTGATTAATAATAGCCCTCGGAACCCAGGATAGGGAGAACCAATAAACTGGAATGCTTTCCAAAACGGATTTGGCCAATATGAGCCTACCACCGATAGATAAAAAACGATGTCCCCAGTATCCAATGCGTTTCTCAATCCGCTGAAGCAACCAGATCCAATCCCTGATCATGTAGTTATTTGGCTTCAGAGTATATCCCAAGTACCTAAATCCATGTTCAAGTGGTAGAATATCATATGAAAATATTTGGTGAAGTTCCTCCAGTTCATCTGGCTCCCACATCGATTGATAAAATTGAGATTTGTTCGGGCTGATACTCATACCTGTAGCATCACAAAATATACCAAGAGCATATTTATATGTCAGCCATTCACGAAGGGATCCCCCACCAAACAATAATATGTCGTCCACAAATAACAGATGTGTAATGTATATATTAGCTGCCACCTCAATGCCCATAATATCACCATGCTCATTTAAAGTTTTAATCATCCTGCTGAAGCCCTCTGCAATAAGAAGAAATAATAACGGTGACATCGGGCACCCCTGTCGCAAGCCCCTGGATGCCGAGAAAAATGGAGTGGGATTTCCATTGACCAGTATAGAATAATTTGCCGATACCACGCATCCCATTATCCAATTTGTAGTGTGCAAGGGTATACCAATCTGCAGCAGGACTAATCGAATGAAACCCCAGTCCACCCGATCATATGCTTTAATGAGATCCAACTTCAATACCAGAGCTCGCTTATTTCATACCTTGATGCTATGAAATGTTTCTTGTGCAATGGCTATAGCGTCAGTTATTTGACGATTTTCAAGGAAACCAAATTGTTCATCAGATATGCCCAAGGACAGCCCCCTCTTCAGTCGCGTAGCAATGATTTTAGTAATAATCTTATATATCAGATTGCATAGGGAGATCGACCGGTAACCCGCAAATGAAGAAGGCTTATCAGACTTAGGTATCAATGCCACAAAAGTAGAGTTTAATGAGCCACAAACCTTGCCCAGAATCCGGGATTCCTCCACCATAGCAAGAAGGTCAGGTCCTATCATATCAAAGAAATGTAGGAAGAATTCTACAGTCCATCCATCGGGCCCAGGGCTCTTAGAGGATTCAAAAGCCTTCAGAGTCTGATGAATTTCATTCAAGGTGACAGGTACATAAAGCCGAGCACCCTCCTGTTCCCCAAACATCCGCGGGTACTTCATAATAAGTTCCATCTGTGCAGCAATAGATAGGTCTTCCTGTTTCCTATATACGGAATTAAAGTATGAAAATGCCTCTAATTCTAGTTCTCCCTGTTTATAAATAATGGACCCATCCTCCACTTCCATATCCCAGATATGGTTATGAATCCTTCTAGCATTGGCAAACTCATGATAAAACCTGGTATTACAGTCACCATTCTCAATCCAATTTAGTCTGCTCTTCTGGTGTGCCGTCTCCTCTTTTCTTTTCAGAATGGATTTTTGAGACTCAATTAGGCATTTCATCTTAACAGTAATCTCCACATCACAAATACCCGCCGAAANGTCTGCTCTTCTGGTGTGCCGTCTCCTCTTTTCTTTTCAGAATGGATTTTTGAGACTCAATTAGGCATTTCATCTTAACAGTAATCTCCACATCACAAATCCCCGCCGAAAAGTCCATCAATATATTAGACATATCTTGTTCAATAGATACTAACTCCTCCATGTCGCGGATCATTCGGATCTTTTCCCATTTCTTCACCTCTGCTTTGAGGAGCCTAAGTTTCAGAACCAATGACCGCATAGGAGAATGTTCATCATCCACCACCATAGACAGCCACGACGTCCTCACAAACTGATAAAAATCATCCAATGCCAGCCAAGTCGCATTGAATTTAAAAGGATAATGTATATGCTCTCCTTCCATTTCCCACTGGAATACAATAGGGAAATGATCCGATATCTTCGTCTGAACCACCCATGATCTGTATGAATGTGTCTGCCCCAGAAGATCCGCATCCACAATGTATCTATCTAAACGCTTGCCAATACCAGCCGAACCCCCCCGACCATTCTGCCAAGTCGGCCTAATGACAGTTGGCTCCACATCAACCAGACCATCATCCCGAAACAAATTGTAGAAATAGTCCGCATCAGGATCCAGCCGAGTACTGCCCCAAGTTTCATTAGCAGAAATAGTAAAATTTAGATCGCCACCTATGATCAATCCTTTTTCCTTTAATAATCCATCAGCTCGAATACGATCCCAAAAAGGAATTCTATCATGATATGGCCCATAACAATTGAGAATTTTGGTCATCGGTATACCATTCATATGCCTACCTAGCAAAATGATACCAGCGACAGTCTTATATACCTCAAAATTTGCACGGAGTGGATTCCATGCAGTCAGCAATCCCCCCGAAAGACCAGTAGCATCCACAGCACTCATATGCCAATTCCCCACCACCTTTGATAATACATCAATAGCCTTATCAGAAGATACCATCGTCTCCTGTATCATTAAAACATCAGGTCGGACAATCTCACACACTCTACGGAGGGCTAGTAGTATATGGGCACCCCCTACCCCACGAATATTCATAGAGAGAATAATCATTTTATACCCCGTGCAAGGGCCTTCTGCACTCTAAGGGCCCGAGGGACATGTGTAGATGAAGGAGTCATATGAGAGTCAGATAATCCCTTCAATTTTCTGGCATTACGAGTCTTCAGAGGAGAGAATTCTGGCATTACAAATACCTAACTTTATTAACTCCACAAATACAAAACTTTATTTTAACATTAATAGCTCAATTAATAAAACAACGTAGTGGTATCTCTTTTTCTCTTTATCTTCAATACTAAATCTTCTATCTCTTTTTTTCTTTACCTTCAATACTAAATCTTCTTTATACATTATAAAAATCAGCATCTCCTTTGTATAAAAATCTTGAACCTACCTTCCATCTTATTTAGTGTTTGAATATTTTTATTCATTATTTGAATATTTTTATTTAGTATTTGAATATTTTAGAAGCTATGAAATATAAATTTAAGTTTCTATTAGAAAGTTAGTGGTACTTTACAAGATTGTGCTAAAAGTTCTCGATGAAAGAGTAAAAGCAATTGTTAGATATTTGACCATAGGTTAGGTTTGATTTGCCGAAACAAGTATCGAAAGCACTTAAATATTGTCCTTTGGAAAGAATATTCTATTTCTCCAATACAAAACAAATGAATACCTACTGCGGCATGTGTCAACTACCATATTAACAAAAATAAGAAAATGGAAAGCATATGTCAAACCATCTATATATTATAAATATAAATAGATAGAAAGGCACTACTTCATAGCATGAATCATGCCACATCATAGTTATATATATATATAACAATTCAGCGAACTCACCTAAAATTATATCTTATCCCACCACCAAGCTTTCCACTAAAAAAGGAAAGAAATTATTGACACCCACACTACTAAAGAAACAGTCAGTGAAGGCAAAGTGGAAGATGCAAATCTACCAACATTATTGAAGGGGCAAAGGTGCCTGCTACAGAGAAATACTCATTAAAGGCAGATCTTTCTGACACATACCTAACCACTCCATTATGCTTCAAAAAGTGCACAATGCATTAAACGACGAACTCATCTCCTGATACTTAATGCAGATTCAACGCCTCTATATCTGGAACAGACAACTTTTCTTCCGCGTAATAAATAAACGTTCCAAAACTGGGCAGCGGGCACCAAGTAGGTAACGTCCATAGGACATGACGAAAGGCTCTGCCAGTTTTGACATATAGCAAAGATATGATTATAATAATAAATAACTAGATATTATATATAGAACTCATTTACTTAGTGCGCCAGATGACTGTGCCATTTCCCATGCACTAAATTTGGTGGCCGTGACAGTGGAAGTGCCATTGTTGAAAACGTAGAGATGGGCGTTTTCGCCGATTGCGAGGGTGGGATAAGCTCTAGCCGTTATGCATGCCTTTCCCCCTTCTCCAAAGCTCTCCACGATTGAATGATCAACCTGTAACTCATTTCATTTAAAAGTAAAATATAAAAACGATAACCAATATATGCTACAACAAAAAATTCAAGAAGGAAAATTTGACGAGCTAATTTAGTTTTCAAAGAAATTAAAAAAATATCCATTTTCAGCTGAAACAGCTTACCAGGACTCGCAGTGAAAGGCTCTTCTCGTTGAAAGAACCCATATGATTCACGAAAGTTCCATATGTTGTCTTATCAATGTCGGTTTGTAAAGACGATCTGCGAGCATTCATACAATTTGCCAAAGATTAAGTACGTGCTATTCTTTTCTGGGATTGATTTATTGAGATCAATAAGCTGTTACACTCATGTTTATGATCAAGTTCTACCTGCTCTGGTCACTGCACATTAATAGCTTCAATTCGTTTCGATATCGAACGATCTGAAAAAACACAGCAGTGCGTTCACTCAAGTCCTTCGAAGCCAAAACAAACAGCCCAAATGGTCCAACAACAGTTCTCGCAGCTGAGCCCATCCGGCTGCACAGCTGTTGAGCTGTCCAATTTACTCCCATCTCGTCTTCAAACTCTGCGATTTCGAGCCTGGGGAGATCAAAGGAGACCTCCACATCAACCTAATCACAAATCCAAATTCACCAAATAAGTGCTGCTATTATTTTGAATCCTAAAAAGCAGAAAAAGAACTGCTAACTCTTTACAGAAAATTAAATATCAGAGCAGTTACTTAGCCTAAACTAGAAGGCAGATGCATGAAGCCTCATCCACTCAGATTTTTGGGAGCTAACAATTCAAGGAAAAAGGTATCGATGTGATGAATACCTGTGCAGCGTTAATGCCTGCAATTTGTACCACGGATCCACTGCTGAGATCCATATTTCGTTTGAATGTTTTCTTTCGACGAAGAGATTCTACTTCGGAAACTGGCCACTGTAAAAGCTGCGTTCTAGTGACGCTATCTAGCCTGATGGTTCTTGGAATTGCCTTTACAGAAAAACAAAGGCATTCGTCAAAAACAAGAAAAAGTAAAAATTCTATTAGTTTTTAGAATCAACTTAAAAAAACAACCGTATAAGTTAAAAAACAAGAAATACAGCAAGTCAGAATTGGATTTTAAAACAACCGTATAAGTTAACAAACCAAGAAATACACCCAGGCAGAAAAAGTTAAAAATCAAGAAATACACCCATATTTTAAAACAACGGTATAAATTAAAAAAACCAAAAAATTACACCAAGCCAAAATTAATGTTTATATTTAATAATTTGGGGTGAATTAAGAAAGGTGTTCTTGACGGTTTTCCAGATTGCGGAAAGCAAACAAAAAATATACCAATGCAAAATTAATATTTATATTTTATAATTTGGAGTGAATTAAGAAAGGTTTTCTTATTTATATTTTAAAATTTGAAGTGAATTAAGAAAGGTTTTCTTTCCAAATTTCTAGATTGCATCTTCAATTATATTTATATTTTATATATTTATATTTTATAATTTGGAGTGAATTAAGAAAGGTTTTCTTATTTATATTTTAAAATTTGAAGTGAATTAAGAAAGGTTTTCTTTCCAAATTTCTAGATTGCATCTTCAATTATATTTATATTTTATAATTTGGAGTGAATTAAGAAAGGTTTTCTTATTTATATTTTAAAATTTGAAGTGAATTAAGAAAGGTTTTCTTTCCAAATTTCTAGATTGCATCTTCAATTATAGAAAACAAACAAAAAATAAAGCAAATTTAATGTTTATATTTTATAATTTGGAGTAAATTAAGAAAAGTTTTTTTTCCAAATTGTAGAAAGCAATGCAAAATTAATGTTTATATTTTATAATTTGGAGTAAATTAAGAAAAGTTTTTTTCCAAATTGTAGAAAGCAAGGCAAAATTAATGTTTATATTTTATAATTTGGAGTAAATTAAGAAAAGTTTTTTTCCAGATGGTAGGCAAAATTAATGTTTATATTTTACAATTCGAGGTAAATTAAGAATATTGTTTATATTTTATAATTTGGGGGTAAATTAAGAATTTTTTTTTTTTCCAGATTTCAAGATTGTAGAAAGCAAGGTAAAATTAATGTTTATATTTTAAAATTTAAGATAGATTAGGAAAGATTTGAACACTTTAACTAAATTTAGATTGTAGAAAGCAAGACCAAAAAGTTGAATATGTACTACAGTTTCCTTGACCCTACAAAGGAGAGAGTCCCGTCTGTCTCCCTAAGTTATACCCTTCACCCAACTTAAATCTAACTAAGTTGTCCCCTCAGCAAAGCTTAATCTTTAAATTAGATTATTAGTAGTATAGAATGACTGTACCTGAACACCAGACCAGCCCTTGCTCTGATCTTCGGCCACGCTGTCCGATTCGTTGATCCATCCCCACAGAATTCGCCTCTGCTTATATTGATCGAAAAAAGTCTTGGAAGCATAGAATTTGCCGTAGTCATATCTCAACCCATTTTCATCGTCGCTGCTTGTATTGTCTGGCACGTATCGATCTATGTCCCGCAAGTAAGTTCCCACTGTATAATACTCGTACCTGTAATCGTCCAGACTCACTTTTAAAACGTGTTTAAGCGAGGACCCAATTGCAGACGTATCTAGCCCTTTGTTCCCAGAGAGAGGAACTGGGTAAAAGTCTGGGCATTCCCACATTCCGGTCAATTTCGAGGAATGTAGAGGATGTTTGGCCTTCACCCAGTTGACGAAGTCCTTGCTTCTGTATAACAGAGCCACCCCTCTGTGATTCCTCTTATTTCCAACCACAATCCTCCATTTTCCATCGAGGCCAAGCCATCCAGTGGTGGGATCCCTGAATGAGCTCCCATTAATCCCAAATTCTGGAATCAAAAGAGGATTCTGAGGGATCTTCACCCATTCTCTCAAAAGGGGATCAGAGACATTCTTAGGTACAGCCATGCTCTGGAGCTGTTGGGATGAATTGGCCCATCCTGTGTAAAGAATCACAGGCTTGTCTCCATGCAGTAATGTTGCTGAACCGGACCAGCAGCCCTTTATATCATACCATTCACTGGGAACAATCGCAGGATCCAGTGAATGCCAGTTAATGAGATCCTTAGAAACAACATGACCCCAGACAATATTTCCCCAGACAGCTCCTTGAGGATTATACTGGTAGAACAGATGGTAGAATCCCTTGTAGAACATGGGCGCTGCAAAATGAACCCAATCCAAATTCATCGCAGAGAACACTAAATCTAACAAGTATTAAATGCATGAATTGAAACGGAAGGAAAATCTCACCATTTGGGTCTGATGTGCAGATAATTATGCAGGCAATCACAAACAAACGGAAACAGAGTTAGAAGATTGATTTAAATACCAAGACAGAGTTCTTATGTGAAATCTGAAACACTATGGATTATACAAACCATTCATCCAGTTCTTTTGAGGCTGAAAATGGTAGCCTGTGCGATACCGCTGTTGAACGCTTGTGCTCCTTGTGTTAACAGTATGCAACACATGAGAAGCCCGCGTAACAGCAGAAATGCTTAACCAGAGCCATGCGAGAGCTATCGCATGGATCAAAACCCTTCGAACCGAAGACCCCATTCTGCAATCAAAATAATCGCTTGTGAGTATAAAGATCCGGTCGCCTGTCTTGCTTTTATAGCACTCGGCGGTTAAAACAAATCAAAAGAACCCAAAGAGCATACGTCAACTAAAACCCCCAGGGCAAATTAACAGTACCTTTTCATCAGCCGGGCGAAATCGAAAGGATTTTGATGTTTAATTTTGACGCGGAGTGAGATCGATCGGGGTTCTTGAAGCTTCTGCTACGCCATACCATGTCTTACGAAAGCAGCCAGATTGTATGCTAAAAACGGAATCCGTCGGGCTGGATGTGAAATCCACTAAATTTCCGCATATATCGGATGCTTTTCCTCTTTTTACAATGACGATTCGATAAGGTTAATCGCGCTTTCCATCTGCCTTACATGCAAACCACGTGTCAAAAATATTTTGAAATCAAGAATGAGTTACACTGCATGTGCCAAAGCCAAACTAGGAGCGAATCACCGTGGCTGTTCATGCCATTTAAACACATTTCTGTCCATTAATGATAATAACGTTAGAAAATCGTCTTATCGGTCACAATAGAAAGACCGAAAATATAGTTATTTATATCCATCATTTCTAAATTGAATTTAACAGAATAAACTAATAGTTTGAACTTTGGGCTATGGTAAATGATTTTTTTAATGCTCGAAGAGTTGCCAATATAGTTTGGTCTATGGTAAATGATTTTTTTAATTCTCGAAGAGTTACCAATATAGTTTGGTCTATGGTAAATGATTTTTTTAATTCTCGAAGAGTTACCAATTAACCATACTATGGTGCCACTTTAAAATCTCCCACTTTGAAAGTGATGATAAACATCTAAATGGGTAATATGTAGGATATTTTTTAAATATTTCTGAAACTATGTATCGAATTCTTCAGTATCGTGGTCCTATATAAAAGTGACAAACATCGAAGTGGGGGGGTCATGAGTGAAAATGTTATGCCTTAAACGTCCACTAGTAAAGGAAAAGTTGGATTCCAAATATGTATAGGTGGGGAACTTCCATCATTCAATGATAGTCTTCAATCTTCATGATTACGTATGGGTGGGGAACTTCAATCATTCAATGATCGTCTTCATAATTAAAAAGAGGCAATTTAATTTATTTTACAGAGTATTTAGATTTTAATAATATGGGTAATTATTAGTATTAAATAGATTCATCTTAAATTTAGATTTATTAAGTAAAAAGAAGGATTCAATTTTTTGTTGTGTAAATTTTGTTAATCTTAAACTCAAGAAATTTGATCCCTCTTTTACTTGATAGGTTCTCGTTTAAGTTTTAATTTATTTTTTTATAATTTTTATTTTATTAGTCAATCTAGATTTTTCTTTTCATCATTTTTTTTATGAGCTAGCATGAATTTTTATGTTAAGTTACCTTATATGACAACATCTTCCCCATATGGGTTCACCTCCCTCCTCTCGCTACAATTATTTGATTTGGATGTAAGTAATATTTATCTTTATCTATAATTGATGATGTATATTTACATATTCTATATATCATTTAATGAAAAATAATTATTTTTTTTTGGAAATAAATAATACTATATTATTTAATAAAATTCAAATTTAAATAAAATTATATTAATTACATGTTTTCATCACCATTAATTATGAGTATTATTTCTAATATCAAATAATTTTAATAATAATAATAATAATTCAAGGATAAAAAACATAGTACTTTTGTTTTATGATTTGAATCAAAAAGTACAAAGCCAAGATTGGAAAAGCCAATAACCATCATATAACCATCAAAAGGATGACAAAACCTTTTCAAAGAGTCTCCAAGTGCATTAGAACAACAACATAAGCCCCATACAAGTTAAAAAAAAATAGGATTGACAAAAAAACAAGGCATTAGAGGCCGTCGATAGGCACCAAAGGAAAAAAACCGATCGAAGAGACTACATAAATAGAAGGACGGTCATCCAAAGTGATCATATATGGAATATTAATCCATAATGTAGATAGAATCATTGCTCTCCAAAACATCTTCCACTAATTCCTCCCAGTATAAAAAAACCTTCACGATCCAACTTTAGATAACAAGTCAGCATTAGAATTCAATTCTATGAAGATCCGTTCAATCGATGTCTCATGAAAAGACAAAAAGATATCTTGAGAACGCTTACACCAATGATGAAGAGAAATAATCTTCAAGGAACATAGCTTGTTTTCCTAGTTGACAATTACCAATGAATTGCCAAAGATCTTGATGGAGTTAATGCCCAAAGAGCAAGCAAAGAACAAAATAGCTCTTGAGAATGCTTACACCAATGATGAAGAGAAATAATCTACAAGGAACATAACTTGTTTTCCCAATTGACAATTACCAATGAATTACCAAATATCTTGATGGAGTTAGTGCCCAAAGAGCAAGCAATGAACAAACGACACCATAAGGCCATCATCCCTTCCTTGGTGTTAGATCCAGGTCCACAATTCAATTTCAAATTGAAACAATGTTCCTCATTAATTCTCAGCACACCACCAGCACCACACCTACCATCCTTTGCATCACCATCAAAGAAACCATATGTTGAAGAAAGAGGAGGAAAGTCACATATCTGTCTCTCCTTCTTTTTCATATTTTTTACAATAGCATAATCTTTAAACATATTCATAATTCTGAGAACACCAGCTAAGAAATTCAAATATTTACCTTCAAAAATATCATAATTTTTGGATTTCCATATTTCCTAGCATATGAATGCTAGAAGCATTTTATAATTAGCAAACCTCCTGAACCATTGAAGAAAATTTCCATCTATAGAGTTAAAGCCCTAATTTTGATTGATGTTCAAGAAATCGCAACCAAACTTCTAAAGGGACCTACTGTAAGTACAATTAACAAATAAATGTTCCACTGATTAAGAATCATATTTGTAGAGAGAGAAATAACTAGGACCACAACATCCTCTGTGTAGAAAATTGTCCCGAGTAAGTAAGTTTTTTTTTAACAGAAGCCACGGGAAGAATTTTCTTTTGCAGTAATTTCCATTTCCATATGTTCTCATATCACCATTTAGGAACATCAAAAACATCATTTTTCATAATTGCAATGTAAATAACACTTACATTAACTTGTCCATTTGAATGATTACATGACCAAATCAGTTGGTCCTCTTCATTGTTGAGTCTAATGGCAGCATTATTTAGGAAGGATATATATATTGTGTCCACTCTTCTGCCAAAATACACCCAAGCCCAAATCTTCAATAGTAAACCAGTACTTAAGAAGAAGAAGAAGAAGAAGAAGAAGAAGAATGTAACCAAGGATGCCTTTTGATATGAGCCAAGGTAATAAAACCCAACTCTACAAGATACTCCATCATAAAAGGAGATAAAGGTGTAATTCTCTTCATTCCCTATAATCGGATCTATTCCAACAAAAAAATTGGAACCATCACCAACTTTCCAAGACAAGCCAAGATTGATCCAAGGGAAGGATTTTAAGAATCCATTCCAGAAATTGGAAACATTCCTATTATTTTTATAAGGTTTCCTAATCCATTTAAGAATATTCCCTTTCAAATATTTTCCACACACTGACATCATTACATAAACCTTTCCCAAACAACCCTCTCCACATACTCTTCATGCTCAAGGCCATACTAAAAAAATGTAACTTTTTTGTATCCCAAGCACCCATGGATCTGGGCTTGGAAAGCCTCTCCCAACTGACAAGATGAATCTTACCACCCAATGCATTTCCCACCCATAAATAATTAAACATAAACTTTCTTAATATGTCCATACTAGATTTAGTAACAAGAGCTAAGGAGAACCAAAATATTGGTATACCCACTAGAGTCGATTTCAACAAAGTTAGTCTACCTCCCACATATAATAATATGAAGTTCCAGTTGTTTATCTTCTTTTCAAAGTTTTGGATTAGCCAAAAAAAATTTGATTCCATAACAATTTGACTTCAAGAAATGCCCAAAATACTTAAAACCTTTTGCTAACTTAGACATTTGATATGGAAGAAACAAGGATATTTGTATAAGAATATCATCTTTGATTCCATGATGAAGAAAATAAGATTTTGAAACACTAACTTGCATACTAGATGTTGTACGAAAAAGAGCCACAATTTCAGTAAAACTATGTCACTCCCCCACCGAACCAATACCAAATAAAACAACATCATCTACGGACATTAAATGGGTGATAAAAATTGAAGAGGAAATTTTGATGCCTTTTAATTTACCCTCTTCCTTTTCCACAAAGATTAATCTACTCATGCCTTCAATTACCAGCAAAAAAAAAATGGGCGAGAGCTGGTAACCTTGTCGAAGACCCCTAGAACTCTAGAGTAAACTGGTCAGAGAACCATTAATAAGAACATCAAACTGGGTTGTCATCACATAGGCCATTGACCAGTTAGTCAGTAATAAGAGTAACCAATTTGAATGAGTAATAACCTTAGGTAAGTCCATTTCACCTTATCATATGCTTTGACTAAATCCATTTTCAGAATTAATGTATCAAGATTTATTGACTTTATAGAATGAAGGAATTCTTGAGTTGCCCCCACAACAACTAAGATTTGTCCAAGTAACCAAATTGTTCTTTGGACATTAATTTAGCTAATTAAGGCTTCAACATGTTCAATATAACCATAGAAATGATTTTATAAGCCAAATTACATAGCGAGATAGCTCTGTAGTCATTGAAATACTTCGACTTATTCTTCTTAGGAATTAGGAAAATAAAGTAGAATTGAGACCATCAGACACAAAAGAATCCACTCTAGATTTTTTCACCATTTGAAATAACTCGTCCCCAACATATCAAAGAAAGAAAGAAAAATTTATGCAGGTCATCCATTAGGGCCAAGACTCTTGTCCTTGGCAAACTATTTTAAGACTCCTTCAATATCCTTTAAGGTAATCAGTTCCCCAATTGCAATTCCATCCTCAAGAGAAAAGAAGGAGGGGAATGTTTCAATAACCTTCAACTGTGATAAGATATAATTAGTACCAGAATCCTTAAATTGCTTTGAAAAATGTCTTTTTGGAGCAACTTCCAACTCCTTCTGATTGTTGGTAGTACTATCATCCTCATCCAATAACTCCCAAATGGAATTGATATTCCTTTTGAAAGTAGCATAATTGTGGAAAATCGAGTATTACGGTCACCAAGAGCCACCTAGGTGGATCTACTTTTCAACTGTCGGGCCATCTCCTCCTATTTTAATAAAATATCCTTTTGATATTTTAACTCCATTAACTTCAACTTTTCTTCCACAGAGAAAATACCAGAGGTATTATAATTAAACGTCTCATTAATCAATCCTTCAATATTAACAAGATCCTTCTTATCTTTTTTTTCTCATTCCCATTTGATCACTAGTTTTTTCAAACTTTTTAACTTATGAACAAGTATATCCATATAACTAAAATCCTCATTAACAGAGAAGGAATTCCAATTTTTTTTACCAGAAGACATAACTATGGATTTAATATCCACGTGCTAATAAATCTAAAAGGATAACAACAAGGAGACTTCAACCCATTGATTTGAACAAGAATAGGAACATGATTCTAAATGGTGGAATTGACTAACCAAGTTATGTATCTTTCTAGAGCCATATCCAAAGTTTCAGACATAACAAACATATCCAACCTCTTACTTATACCAAGTTCCCCACGACATCTATTAGACTAAGTAGGAGATAACTTCATCAAAAGGACATTAATCAAATGAGACCAGTCTACTAATTTATTGAAGAAATCTGCAAGTGGATCCAATCTTGTCGATTTGCCAAAAATTTCTGCAAAAGATAGAGTGAAGTTTAAATCACCAACAAGAATAATATTGGGGCAGCTCAACAATCCATTTTCTTCCAATAAGGTCCAAAAAGTCTCCCTCTCATGATAGGGACCATAATAGTTGAGAATAAATAAAGTCAAATTACTTACTAAAAAACGACCCTCCAACAAAATACCACCACAGGTATTAAAAGGCCTGAAAGTAGCAATACATGGATTCCAACAAGAGAGTAAACCACCTTACAGACTAGTGGAGTCAACAACACATAACTCCTAACCATGTAAAAACTTAAAGAAATATTCAACTTCCTTCTCCATAGAACACATGGTCTCTTGGATTAAAATAATGTCTAGACTAGTAGCTTTTAAGAGTTTGGAAAGGGACCTAGTCTTATCATCTCCACCCACCCCACGAATATTGAAAGATAAAATTGGAATTAAGTAGATTCCTGCACAGGATGCTCTACTCTAAGGTCCCGGGAAAGGAATAAATCAACATCAGTAGATAGTTTAGAGTCTTCAACAAACACCTACTGGGAGTAATTGGGTTGTAACACCCATAGTTAAAAATTGAATTACTGAGATGGACATGTAAATGATGGTAATTTTTCTTTGATTAAGTTTATGACTTTGGTGACTTTAAATGATAATGTAAATAATTAATTATTTAATGATTTTGATTAAATTATTGTACGATTATGAGAAGCCTATTTGTGAATTGACATAACTCTTATTTAATTTAATTGTTGATCTTTTACTTGTTAAATTTGTGAACAATTGATCTACAGAAAAATGAGATAAATTAAGAAGTAGAATTATGCAGTGGAATATCAAAGACAATGTACACCGAACAAGAAAAAAATGAGACAAATATGATAAGAATTAATTAGTTAATTACAACATTAATCTCTATTCATTTCACCAGTAATACAATGGTGTTACAATAAGAAGAATTCAAATCATGTGGATAAGATTCAAATCTACCAACTAAGCCTGATTGACTGGCTAACTCGATGTGTCTAAATCACTGCACATGAGCCACTAGTCTAACTCCTAATGTCTAAATCAACCTACAATCGGTTAACATCTGGGGTAGGTGGAAAAAGGCGCCACTCCCCATGTAGGCATGCAAAACTGGCACTAAACTAATTGAGAGTGACCTAACTGATTGTAACTGGAGGTTGACTCAGCATAACTTCCTACCTACCACAACCAAATGATTGAGGTTTTTGGGGGCACTCACAGTGGCTCCTAGAATGTAGGGATTGGCACCAGTGGCATTAATGGCACCAATGGCACTAGTGGCACCAAACTCTAGCAAATGACTCCTAAGTTAGGAAAGATGATCAATTAGATTGTATATGGACAAGGGAGGATTATTAATTCTAACACCCCCCCTTAATCCTAACTTGGACAACTTTGGGCCCTGGAAACTAGTCCAAAATTCACCTATACAATCTAATGAAAAACAGAAACTGCTTAATAAACTAAGGAAAATGGGGAAAACCTCATGGGAAAAACCCGCTCCTCGAAATAAGCAGTGAATCAGAAACAATGAATCAAGCCTTTACACCGAGAAGAGATCTGAGATAGACAAATCTCTTTTTTGTGAGGGATTTGGTAAGCATATATCCAATCTGCTCTTTTGTAGGGTAGTAATGCAGTGTGATAGTTTTGTCATACACTAGTTCTCGAATATAATGCATTTGAACCTTAAAGTGCTTCGTCTGTTTCTTATGGATTAGATCATTGGATATCAGTATGGTACTCAAGTTGTCACAATAGATGTCCACCGAAGGTGAAGTACGAATCTCAAATTATGTCAAGATGCCATGCAACCAAACTGCCTAAATAGTTGCATTTACATCCTCCCTATACTATGATTCTACTAAAGAGAGTGCAAATGCTACTTGCTTCTTACTAGACCAACAAATTGGCCTAGATCCCAACATAAACACAAATACCGAAGTGGATTTTCTATAATTCCCATCTCTAGCCCAGTCTGAATATGTCAATCCTATGAGATCAAGTTGTGCACTAGCTACATAATGGATCCCATAATCTATAGTACCCTGTACATAGTGCAAGATACGCTTTGTTACCTTCTGGTGCAGGTCATGTGGCTCTTGCATGTATCTGGAAGCAATATTCACAACATAATATATATATGGTCTCGAATGTGTGAGGTATTGAAGGTTCCCAATGAACTGTCTACCAATGGTGTAGAACCACCTTCTTCTAACCTAATGCTAGATAGGAAGGTAAAAGGGGATGATTTATAGTATTCCATGTGAAATCTCCTAAGCATGTCTAATGAGTATGTGGACTATGAGATCATGATTCTCGAAGTATTTTGACTTACTTCGAGACCAATGAAATGTCTTAACAGTCCTAGATCAGGCATAGAGAATGCTTTGTTCATAGCTGACTTGATGCTTCTCCATCTAGCAACAGAGCTACTAGTAATGAACAAGTCATCCACATATAGCACACTCAATAGAAAGAATCCCTCTTTCTTCTGCATGCAAACATTGCAATGTGATTTGCATCTTTCAAATCTCTGTGACATGAGGAAGGCATCCATTTTGGAATACCATGCCCTTGGGGCTTGTTTGAGCCCATAGAGAGATTTCCTCAGTTTGAAAACTAAGGAAGAATCCTCAATGTATCCCTCGGGTTGTTTCATGTAAATATTCTCTTTCAAGTCACCATGGAGGAAGGAAATTTTCACATCCATGTGATGTACCTCCCACCATTTTGAAGTTGTAACTACCAAGACAAGTCTGATGGAGTCCATTCTTGATACTGGAGAAAATGTCTCATTATAGTCCAATCCTTGAACCTATGAGTATCCTTTGGCCACCAACCGATCCTTATACTTGGTTGTGGTTCCATCAAAGTCTATCTTGGTCTTGTAGACCCATTTTCTCTAAACTAGTTTCCTCCCTAGAGTTAAGGAGACAAGTTCCCAAGTTTTGTTGTCTTGTAGTGAATCAAATTCCGCATCCATAGTGGCTTGTCATCTTGGATCATTGCAAGCTTCTTTGAATGTTTGAGGATATGATCCCAACATCATGAAGCACCTCTCAAGGAGAAGTGGATCTGTGTGGGACAGTACAACATACTCATTTTGATACTGGGACCTTGTTCTTCTTCTATCATCTGGATTCCCAACAACATCCCCAGCTGCTTTAACGAGCTTTTGGGCCCATTTAGGCTACTGATATGAAATAGATGTTGGATCTATATCTATATCCTCTTGAGGTGTAATCCCAATATCAATATCATGTTGATCTTCCTCTTCATATGAATCTGAATTTGAAATATTAGACAATAAATATGTATCTACAAATGGAAGTAAAGGAGTTTTAATACATTTATCTATTTCGAATGGAAGTTGTGTTTGTACTAGATATGAGTATGGCATGAAGTGTGAGAATGCATATGCTTTGGAAGCATGGTCTGCAACACCTTTCACTATAATATTCCCAGTTGAGATGTCTGTGATCTCTACCGAGTCAAGGCCAAATACCACTTGATTTGGTAAGCCAGTGTGAGTCATCTGGTATACAGATAACAAATTTGCTGCAAGGGAGGACACATAGAGTACATTTATAAACTCTCCATGTTGGATTTTAATAAAGCCTCTTCCTGCTGCTGGGATATGAGAGTCATCACCCATATGAATACTAGGTCCTCTTGAGAGGTTGAGGGTGGAGAAAGATTCCCTGGAGACAACCATGTGGTTGGATGATCCATAATCTATCAAGTAAGCCTTCAACTGAGTGAGGCCTGCCTTCAAGGCATGGAACCTCTCATGATATTCTGTAAGTTGTCCAACATCATACTTCTTTACTCTTTGTGGAAGATCAATATTGTTCTATTCAAGGAGTGTTGACAGTTGGTCGACGGTCTTCTTCATGCACTGGCTCTCTTGATGAAAGCCTCTCATACAGTATGGACACTTAGTCTTCTCAAATTTCTTCTTTTTCTTGGAACCCGAGGCTCCATCGAAAGATATCTGATTCTCCTTTGTCTTCGAATCAATGTTTTTGGTCTCCTTCCCTTTGTGCTTTCCTCTTTCTTGCGCATTGTTTGAGTCTATCATCAAGAGTGCTTGATTCTTGGAGGTTTGGATCACTCCCATTTGAACCAATTTATCTTGCTCTTGTATTAAGGACTCAACAAAAGAAACTTTAATCCTGTTTTGTAATTAGACGATGGTTATATCTATAATTAGGGCCTTAGTCTATATCATTTAAAGTATCTATCAAGTTCCATCCCTATTTTCACCCCCTTTTACCTTAGTATGTTTTGAAGTGTGTTTTGTTCTGTCTCTTTTGTTTATGATTTCTTCATTGGTAACGTTTGGTAATTATATATCTAGTTTAGTTTAATTTGTCTTTGTGTTTAGGGTTAGACATGTTAATTTCTAGCGAAGCACATTAGTACTTTGTAAATTGATCGTAGCATAGGACCTGTTCCCTTCACTGTGTGGTTACTGAAAATATTCGTAGAATAGGATTTAGAGGAGTTTTCTTTATTAAGTTTTCTACTTGTCTCAAAGTCATATTTTCCTCACACATGTTTCATATAAGAGTAGTATACCTTTAACTTTCGAGTAATTGCTAAAAGAGTTTTGTTTCTTAATAGATTAGTTGTTCATAATATATTTTCCTTTAAAGTCATTTGCTTATGGAATAAACCACAATGTTTACTATCACCTGTAATTGGATACTACTTAGTTTGCATGTATTTGTGGAAGTCAAGTTAGATCTAATCCCATTAAGTTTCTTTACTTCTTTCGAAAGCCATTTTGATACACTTCCTTCTCCAGTACCGATAACCATGAATGCATATCCTTAGAACAATCAAGGAGAGTGGAGCTAGATGAATTGGTTCAATCACTGTATATTTGTCAAACCGCCTGTATAGTTTAGTTCAAATTAGAGGAAATTTGGGGTCTAAAATGGGCCTTATAAGAAAACGTGCCAAAATAAGTTTTTGTGAGTTGGAATTCAAGAACCAATAGAATTTCAATAAAATAAGTCAACCATAATGGTTGAATTGACATATTTGTCATTAAAAAAAACTACTTTTTTTGTTCGTATTTTCGACATATCTCATTGTGTTTTTACTCAAATTTTGATCGGGAGAGCTCGTTGGATGCGGAATTTGATTCCGCATCCAACGAGTACCCACACTGCATACTTTTGATGGACCCCGCTACCCCAAAAACAAGAAATACCTGAAAAACGTGATGATGACATCATCATCTCGTTTTTTCAGGTATTTCTTGTTTTTGGGGTCGCAGGGTCCATCAAAAGTATGCAGTGTGGGTACTCGTTGGATGTGGAATCAAATTACGCATCCAACGAGCTCTCCCGATCGAAATTTGAGTAAAAAAATAGGGAGATATGTCGAAAATACGAACACAAAAAGTAGTTTTTTTCTTTCTTCCTCCAAAATTAATCAATATTATTTTATTATTTTAACTATTATTTTATTATTTCCTTAGGAGGCCCATTTTAGACCCCAAAATTCCTCTAATATGATTGGGTTTCTTAGATTAATTAAATAATCATAATATTATCTTTTGTAAGAGTTCTAAATATGTTCCAAACCTTTCTAATTCACAGATTAAGAAGCAGAATAGTTAGTACACTGTAAAGGAGTAGTTTACTTTCTTAGAATCGTTTTATTTATAAAATACATAGTTAATGGTTGATAGAGTCGAGTAGTATAGTTTGATACTGCTCTAATATAGTAAATGCGTTCCAGGCTAATTACCTTAGTAGTTGATTTCCTAGAGTTTGAGTCGATTTTTCATTTTGAAAGATCTTTCAATCTTTTCTTTATTAAAATTATTTCCATGACACCCTAGGTACCCCTCTACCTTCGCATATACTTTGTGTCAACTCTAAGTTTACAAACCTCGATCGATAATTAAATATTTGGTGAATTAATTAAGACATTATAACAAACCAACACTCACCATTTCCCAGACTTTCCTGAGTATCAGTCACTCCTCCGTGACCTCCAGAAACAATCCCGTGAATCCAATGTTATCGTCCTTGAGGAGATGGAATGTATTCATCCTTATTTCTTATGTATTGTAACCCGATGTTTATTCCGGGAAGTTTCTATAATGAAAAATTCATGTCAAGTCATTGTGGGTAACCCTCCTATTGGTCAAGGGTTAAAGTCCCCACAGTTATGGGGCCCTTGGATTATTAGAATATTCTAGTGAAGTCGACCCTAGGTGAGTCATTTTAAGTCGGGGAAATAGTCCCCACCATTGTGTTACCCTCCTATTCGTCGGAGGAAGCAAAGTCCCCACAATTGGTGGGGCACTAGGGTTATTAGACACTCCTAGAGATGTCGGCTCTAGTAAGTAATTGTTAAGTGAGGCTGAAATGATGGAATGGGTTCCAAGTGAACGAAAGAATATAAATAGAGAGTGAGTCTCTCTATTTAGGACACACACACACTCACTCATTGGGGCGCATGAGTGAAAGAGAGAGACTGCTGCTGTTAGAAGATCATATTTATGTTTTTGGGTTTTACCTTTGGTGCTGATTCTATCTCTAAGGAAGTTGCGGGCTTTTCTCATTTATGGTTTCCCCGAGGAAAATTATTTGTGTCTCTTGTATCTTGTGTTGTGCTTGTGTTTTATTGTTGTGCATGTTATTCCCTCACTTAAAGATCCTAAGATCATAATGGTAGCTTATATGATAAAAATCTAACATGGTATTAGAGCTAACCTAAGAAAAAGACATTATGCAACTGCAGAAGCTAGGGATTCTTAATTTTTAGGTCTCTCTCCACAATCCATCAACAAAATTATGCTAGGATGACTCTCCATTGAAGGGCGCATCTTTTTGTCGAAGCGGAATTCGATTTCGAGCATTTTCAGTTTTTGATGCGGAAATTAAGGATTTCTACAGAATAGGAATTTTTTAGTGAGCCCAGCATAGCATTTTTATCCTCATCAAAATCGAAGTTTAGAGACCTGGATCAAGAAATTTGGTTGGGTGAATCTCCAGGAAAGTCAAACCCTAGTTTGACCCCGAGCTAGAAAAACCCTAAATACTAAAACTGCTAAGTTTTGGTACATTCGATATATCTCGCGATTGGAGAAGGATCAGGAGCTGAAAATGGCAAGGGCTGAAGATAAAATCATGATGAACACTGTTGAAAAAATTTAGCCTCAGATTCACTATATTCTGGGAGATATGATCCCTCCACGTTAGGGTTCCCACCTCTTCCAGAATTCATCCCTAAACAGGACACCTGGGGATAATTGCTATAGATTGGGATACAGAGGTCCAAATGGAATGTTTGAAGCTGTTCCAGAAATGGCATGGACTGTACTTTCTATTTTCCAAATTTCATACCTAGAAGATGAAACAATGATATGTGGAAGTCCATACAACTTTGCTGTTCTGAACAGTCCTGTAAAAGGTCACCTTGGGAAAAGGATCATAAATCCCAATTGGTGAAACCAATTCCGATGAAACTATGGTGTTGGATCAGGGACATGTGATTTTACTTCAATGTGAAATTTTAGACATAAAGGAGTATTAATTTTGGAGACATCGTAGAAACTGTGACAGGCATTTCTGTAGAAGAAATTGGAAAACTAGGGCTTCCTGTTTCGGGAGCTTCCCTCCACTGTTTTCAGAAAAGGAGTACATTGGACTGCTCCATTTGAAGAGATCTATATGTCTATCTAATAAGATTTGAAATATTCCAAGTTTTGAAAATTGGGGTTTCTGTGACAAACCCTAGATCATCCAGCTCCGGAACCAGGACAGACACCTCAAATCGATAAGATCTAATCCTTTTCTATTTTCATTTGATGTTCTCATTTCAAAGTGATCTATCATATCAGCTTGATGATAAGCTTGGTGAAGTTGACAACTTCCAAGTATGGAAGTATATGATCTCTCTGAAGAAAATGAATTGGACACCTACATGAGTAGAGAGGTTCCAGTTCCAGAAGGAGATGAGGTTAGAAGCCTTACACAAGAAGAACTTGGTCAAGGCCAAGAAGATCATTATTGATTCAATCACGGATCAAATTGTACCACAAGTGTCTTCCCTAAAGACACCGAAGATGTTTGATTCCTTGACCAAGCTATTTGAATGAAAGAACATACATCAGGAGATGACCTTAAGAAACTAGTTGAAAAATGTGAAGATCCAGAATGTAGAGACCATGCAGTCATAAGGGTCTCTCAAATCAAAGAACAACTTGAAGCGGTAAAAGAAGAAGCGAAGAATGCATACGTGGTGATGGCCACCTTGAATGGCCTCCTAGGATCATGGGATTCATTCAATTAAGGAATGTGTGCTAGAAGGAAGTGATTACTTTCAGTAGACTCTGGGAAGAAGAAGAAGCTCGACTCATAAGAAGAGAAGAGAAGATGGGAGCAATTGAATATCAAGCTCTCACCATCCAAAGAAGATCCCTCAAGCGATGAGGAATATGAAGAACTCAACTCTTGAAGCACCTCTTATCCACCTTAGCATTTGGATAAGAAACGATGTTATCATGAATGACGAAGATGATGAAGCTGAAGACTCAAGAAGGAGTCTACCCACGAAACAAATAAAGATAAGTATTCAATTGTCATTTCATGATATTGTTTTGTTATGCATTTGTTTATATTCATTTGATGTATTATGCATGATAGGATGTTTGCATTAATGACAATATACTACTATTATGCATGTGATGGGTAAGTAGCTCATGGTGCTATACAACTCTCCATTGCTACTTATCTAGAATGAAACCTCTTTGCTGCCATATTGGATTAGTGCACAATCTCAATGTTGTCGTGGTAGAGATGGAAGGCATCTAGAAAGTTTCAGTGAGATATGGATGAATGTTGTATTGGCTAAAGTAGTTGTATGATCATATATTTATGCATAACAACTTGCCAGTATGAATAGTCCTTATGAAATGTTTCTAACCATACAAATGCATTTGACTTGTAGGAAAGATCGCGTACATAATCGCCTACAAGCAAAGAAGAATGAGACTTGTTCCAGAGAACAAGTGACGATAGTTCAAAGATAAAAAATACTATGACGAATATAGCGACATCATTGGTGCAGAATATTCCAAGAAGAAAGGGAAGATCAGTTCAAGAAGAATGATGTCTAGGATGCAGTATCGATACATGAAGGGAAGTTCATAGTTCCATCATGCAGTAGATGGAAACATCCTGGGATACAAGGCAAGATTCAAAGAGACATTTGTAGCTAGTGGGAGTTGAGACACATGACAGGCAGAATCGTGTGTGCAAATGAAAGAAGACCTTGTATGAGCTTAGAAGACACCCATGGGATAAAACATACATGAGGAGCTTGATGAAGATCTGAACCTTTGCTACAAGGTTGATAGAGGATGACAAGCTCACAGATGGGTGCGAGATGAACTTTTGAAAAAGTTCAAGATAGAGGATCTTGATATCTAGTGATCCTAGATGGATACATACAAGATTAGTAGCATAGGAAGCTACTTGTCACTCCGGTACAGAATGTTTCAGTGCATAGAGTACAGAAGACAGAGGGAGTGTGATGCTTCAGAGGGAGTGACTATAGAAGATCCTGTGTTTCGACATGGTATGACAGGATGGACAGATTACTGATGACTCTAGGCTTTACTGAGAGTAAAGTGGATTCCAACCTTTACCTCAAGGTTGAAGGTGGAAGACTAATGATTCTCCTATTATGTGTCGACGCACTATTTTCTAGGCATGGAGGTGTGGACAAGGGAAGTATGCAGTAGAGATCCTGAATAGGTTCAGGATGATGGACTGAATGAGCACACCTATGGCATCGAACCTGAAGATGTTAAGTGATGCTTCATCAAATACGGTTGATGCTATGATGTATCATCAGATGATTGGGTCCTTGATGTATCTGACGAACACGAGACTAGACATTTGCTTTGCTGTGAACACCTTGAGCCAGTTCTTGATAGATTCGAGACATGGTCACTTCATTGCTGCAAAGCATATTCTAAGGTACCTGAAGGGTACAATTGATTACGGGCTCAAGTAAGATACGAATCAGAAGATTAAACTGGAGGGTTATATTGATTCAGATTGGGCAAGCAGTGCCATCGATAGGAAGAACACTTCAAGGTGTTGCTTCAATATGGGATCGGGTTGATCTCTTGGTTTAGCAGGAAGCAATCCTATGTGGCACTGAGTACAGTTGAAGCAGAGTATGTCGCAGCTTGTTTAGCTAGTTGTGAGGTAGTATGGCTATGAAATCTACTGTTGGATTTATTTGATCTCCAGATGGATGCTACTTGTATACATTGTGACAACCAAAGTTGCGTGAAGTTGTCAGAGAATCCAGTGTTCCATGACAAGTTGAAGCATATCAAGATCAAGTATCACTATATCAGGGATATGGTGCAGAGGGGAGCAGTGAATCTCTAGTATGTTACAATGGAGGAATATATAGCTGATGTATTGACCAAGCCATTGGCTAGGCTGAATTTCGAGTAATTCAAGGAGAAGCTCGGTGTTCTCTAGATCTAAGTTTCCTCCAAGGGGAAGTGATGAGACCCATAGCCATTCTGATATGGTGAGAGGATTGGTTCCTTCCATGCTCAGATGTAAGGGTTGAGCCATTCTTTCATGGTGAGAGGATTGGTTCCTTCCATGTCAGATATGAGTGTTGAGATCCATAGCCATTCTAACGAGTAGGTCAGATATAAGGGCTGAGCCATTCTGCCATGGTGAGAGGATTGGTTCCTTCCATGTTAGATGTGAGTGCTAGCCATTTTGTCGAGCAGGACAGATACAAGGGAAATTGCCATTCTGGGAATGGAGGTACCTGGTCAGTTACTAGGAAAACTCAGACTAGGACTGAGAAGCCATTCTGATGTGATAGAGGGATGTGTTCCCACTTGATCAGATGTAAGGGCTGAACCATTCTGTCATGGCTAAAGGATTAGGTTCCTTCAATGTCAGATATGAGTGTTGGCCATTCCGACGAGCAAGTCGGATGTAAGGGTAACTGGCATTCTCTAGGAGAATGGAGGCACCTGGTCAGTTACCAGGTAGCTCAGTCGAGGACTGGGGGCCATTCTGATGGGATTGCAGGATTCATTCCTACAAGATTAGATATGAGTTCAAGCCCTTCCATCATTGTGTGCAGGATGTGTTCCAGCCTAGATGGATGTAAGTGCAGATCCCTTTCATCATTGTGGTAGGATGTGGTTCCAGCCTGGATGGAAGTACGGAAATCTTCCATCATTGTGGTAGGATGTGGTTCCAGCCTAGATGAATGTAAGTGCAGAGCTCTTCCATCATTGTGTGCAGGATGTGTTCCAGCCTGGATGGAAGTGTGGAAATCTTCCATCATTGTGTGCAGGATGTGTTCCATCATGGATGGAAGTAAGGAACTCTTCCATCATTGTGTGCAGGATGTGTTCCAGCCTAGATGGAAGTGTGGAAATATTCCATCATTGTGTGCAGGATGTGTTCCAGCCTGAATGGAAGTACATAACTCTTCCATCATTGTGTGCAGGATGTGTTCCATCCTGGATGGATGTGAGTGCTGTGCCTTTCTGACGAGTAGGTCAGATATAAGTGCTGAAGAAGACCTACATGGAGGCTAGGCCTACAACCAGCATGAAAAAGGGCTGGCTTTGTAGAAATTCCTATGATGAGAAGAATCATGAGATAGCACCCGTGATGATCCAAATCCAGTGAAGATGATATAGTAGTGATGATCCAGATCGAGTGATGATCCAGATCCCGTGATGATGTCCAGTGATGATCCAGATCTAGTGATGATGTCCATATCCAGTGATGATGTCCAATGATGATCTAGATTGAGTGATGATCTAGATCTAGTGATGATGATGATCCAGATCGAGTGATGATCTAGATTCAGTGATGATGATCCAGATCGAGTGATGATCCAGATCAAGTGATGATCCAGATCCAAATGAAGATGACTTGAAGATGAAGATGACGAGAACTCAATGATGATCTAGATGATATAGAGAAGAAGACTTGTGCTGATAAATTGTGTCAAGAGAATACCTTCCTAGTTAAGAGGGAGTGTTGATGTATTTGTAACTTCAGAATGTATTCAATCATATTTCTTATGTATTGTAGCCTGATGTTTATTCTGGGATGTATTTGTGATGTACTTGAGTCATGTCATACTCAATGTTTATTCTGGGAAGTTTCTATAATGAGAAAGTCATGTCAAGTCATTGTGGGTAACCCTCCTATTGGTCAATGGTTAAAGTCCCCATAGTTATGGGACCCTTGGGTTATTAGACTATTCTAGTGAAGTCGACCCTAGCTGAGTCATTGTAAGTCAGGGAAATAGTCCCCACCATTGTGTTACCCTCCTATTGGTCAAAGGAGGAAAAGTCCCCACAAGCGGTGGGGCACTAGGGTTATTAGACACTCCTAGAGATGTCGGCTTTAGTAAGTAATTGTTAATTGAGGCCGATATGATGGAGTGGGTTCCAAGTGAATGGAAGAATATAAATAGAGAGTGAGTCTCTCAATTTAGGACACACACACTCACTCATTGGGGCGCATGAGTGAGAGAGAATAATCTCTCTCAGTGAGAGAGAGAGAGACTGCTACTGTCGGGAGATCATCTTTATATTTTCAGGTTTTACCTTTGGTGTTGATTCTATCTCTGAGGAAGTTGCATGGTTTTCTCCCTTATGGTTTCCCCGAGGAAAATTCTTTGGGTCTCTTGTCTCTTGTGTTGTGCTTGTGTTTTATTGTTGTGCATGTTATTCTCTCAGTTAAAGATCCTAAGATCATAATGGTATCTTATATGATAAAAATCTAACATAATCATAATATTATCTTTTGTAAGAGTTCTAAATCTGTTCCAAACCTTTCTAATGCACAGATTAAGAAGCATAATAGTTAGTACACTGTAAAGGAGTAGTTTAATTTCTTAGAATAGTTTAATTTATAAAATACATAGTTAATGGTTAATAGAGTAGAGTAGTATAGTTTGATACTGCTCTAATATAGTAAATGTGTTCCAGGCTAATTACCTTAGTAGTTGATTTCCTAGAGTTTGAGTCGATTTTTCATTTTGAAAGATATTTCGATCTTTTCTTTATTAAAATTATTTCCATGACACCCTATGTACCCATCTACCTTCGCATATACTTTGTGTCAACTCTAAGTTTACAAACCGCGGTCGATAATTAAATATTTGGTGAATTAATTAAGACATTATAACAAACCAACACTCACCATTTCCCAGGCTTTCCTGAGTATCGGTCACTCCTCCATGACCTCCAGAAACAATCCCGTGAATCCAATGTTACCATCCTTGAGGAGATGCACCCTTCGGCTTCTTCCTTGGACAGAGTCAATACCATATATACGATCTCCAGTTCCAATAGTCCTTCCATATCCGAAACCGTGGAGGATCCATCTGATCTATCTGCACATTTTTTTCACAATGATGTGGATATTCTTTAAGCTCTTTGAACCCATGAGTATCCTTGGGATGATATGCATCATCGATTCGATTTCATCCACGATGAACCTTCTTCATTGTCGGACCAATACTCGGTCGAAGCGAAACACTTCATTCATGGAATTGTCATCTGGTTTAAGAACCCCATTTCAACACCTAACTCCTTTGAAGAGGGAACCATGGCTAACATTTCACCTACCATGAAGGTCAATATATACCCCAAACCCAAGGTAGTCGAAGATATTACTCTCGGATCATCTTGCTCCCCTGAAGAAGTTGCTTCATACAAAGCACTTTTTTTAGGAGTTTTGTGATATTTTCGCTTGGTCATATACTGAGATGCTTGGGCTTGATCCATCTATTGTCGAACATCATATCGACACATGGAATGATGTAGCACCCATTATCCAAAATCAAAGACCTATTCACCCATCAAAGGCTCCTGTCGTCAAAGTCGAGATCTAGAAACTGCCTAAATCAGGTTTCATTGACGCCATTGTATATACCACTTGTGTTTCTAATCATGTTCCCATCAACAAAAAGCAAGGTACCATTCGTGTCTATACTGAATTCCATGACTTGAATTTGGCATGTCCCAAAGATAACTTCCCCACTCCATTCATTGACCAAATCATTGATGCATGTGTCGACCACAGAGGCTTTTCTTTCATGGATGGTTTTTATGGTTATAACCAAATTCAAATCCAGAAAGAGGATCATTAAAAAATTGATTTCACAACCCCTTGGGGTACCTTTGTGTATCGTGTCATGCCGTTTGGCCTTAAAAATGATGGAGCCACTTTTTAAGGGGCCATGACTTATTGCTTCCACGACCTCATCCACATCATCCTGGTCTACTTAGACGACCTCACGGCTCGATCTCAGAAGCATTCACAACATTTGGATGAATTACGAAAGTTCTTTCCGTGATGTCATAAATACAACGTCCGCTTCAACCCCCTCAAGTGTGTGTTTTGTGTCTCCGCTGGTTGTTTACTAGGGTTCATCATTTTCCACAAGGTAATTTTTGTGGATCCTCTGAAAGTTTAAGCCATTATGAATCTTCCCCCACCACATACTTTTCTCCAACTGCAGAGTCTCCAAGGCAAGGCTAATTTCCTTCGTTGTTTTATTCTAGACTATGCGACGAAAGTCCATGGGTTCTTATGCCTGCTCTGTACCAACATTCCTTTTGTATGGGATGAGCATGCGTAAGGCGCTTTTGTCTCATTGAAACAATCTCTGACTTCCGCTCCATTGTTGTCCCCTCCAAACTTCAATGAGGATTTCATTCTTTATGTGTCGAAATACAAAAATGCCATCGCTGGAGTCTTGGTCCAAGAAGATGATGCTCGCCAAGGGCATGTGATCTATTATGTAAGTCAAAATCTTTCTAGACCCCCTATATGTTACTCGCACAAAGAGAATATGGCCCTCGCCATCGTATTTTCGGTTCAGAAGCTACGCCATTACATCCTCTTGAGTCACACTCGAGTCCTGACCGATTCCAACCCCATGCAGTATATATTGAGGTGTCTCCCTATCCAAGGTCATGCTACCAACTGGATTGTCATCCTCCAGGAGTACGATCTGGAATTTGTTGCCCCAAAAAGCACCAAAGCTTTGGCGCTAGCTTCCTTAATGACAAACTTCCCTCCATCGTCTATTTTACCACCTATCATAATCAATATTCTTGATGAATCCTTATTTTTCATCTCTATGGAAGACCCTTGGTATGGGGGCTTTCTCCTATACTTGCGCACATAGAAATTTGGGCCCCATTTAAGCTACGAATATCGTCATCTCATCCAGCACGAAGCTGCTCGATATCTCCTCATTGGTTATGTATTGTACAGTCGTGGCTTCAATACCATATTGCGTCGTTGCCTCACCCACTATGAAGCCTAAAAAGTCATGAATGACTGTCATAGTGGAGCCTATGGTGGCCAACTCTCTGGTTTGGATACCACCCAGAAGATCCTCTGCACCGGTTATTTTTGGCCAACCATTTTTGTTGATTGCATCCATGCAATTAAACACTGCCGCAATTTCCAACTCTTTGCTCCAAATGCAAGGAAACCTCTCGCACCGCTACATCCTATTGTCATAGTCGGTTCCTTTTGCAAATGGGCGATTGAATTCATGACCTGCAACCTCCCTTTGGTTGACGACCATAATTACATTGTTGTGGCTATTGATTACTTCACCAAATGAGTTGAAGCCATGCCTACCTTCAATTGTAAGGCAGAAACAACGACACATTTATTTTTTAACCACGACATCGCTCGCTTTGGTGTCCCCCAATAGATAGTCTCATACCATGATTTCCATTTTGAAGACATCATTTGGATATAGATTTCCTCTGTGTTGAAGTTTGAACACCAGTACTCCTTTGCATATTACCCCTAGGGCAATGACCAAGTTGAGGCAGTCAATAAGATCCTCAAAACCATGCTCCAACGAATGGTGGAAAAACACAATTCCAACTGGCACCCCTTTCTCTTTTGTTCCCTCTAGGATTATCGAACATTGACCAAAACCACCACCTATTTTACCCCATTTCACTTAGTCCATGGTGTGGAATCGGTTCTTCCCATCAAATGCCAGATTCTGTCGCTTTGTCTTGTCATTGACCTTCTCCATGATACTTCACCACTAGAACAACGCTTAATTACACTTGAACAGACCAATGATGATCGTCGTTCTGCTCTCCAAATGACTGAAGCAACCAAAATTCGGTCGAAGTCCCATTATGAATCCCACATCCACTCGTGCACCTTCAGCAAGGGGGATCTTGTCCTCATCTTCGATTAAGCCAATGATAAGTTATGGAAAGGGAAGTTTGATTCCATGTTGTATGGCTCATATGTCTTCCATCAATGTCTCAAAAAGGGGGCATATCTCCTTGTTGACTTTGAAAACCACCTCTTGAAGAATCCTTGCAGTGGGATCTACCTCAAGAGGTTCTATGCCTGAAGTTTCTCACCATGAAGTACACTTGTGTCATAGTTTTTCCTTTTTGTTTTGCATCATTCTTGTCATGAGTCTCACAGTTTGTTTCCTTGGTTTTTCCAGATGGATCCTACCTCACAATGCTATGTCGGTTTCGCTGATGGTGCAAGTAGATGGTCTCCTAATATCGCCTCGACTGTGTGGATTATTTATTCCCTGTCATATGAGTTGATCCATATCGAAGGAATGTGTGTTGGAATTGCTACCAACAACTAGGATGAGTATGTTGGTGTCGTTGGTCTCCTGAGCGCTTCCCTCCACGTGGGTATTCATTGCCTTGATGTCTTCTTAGACTCCCAACTGCTTGTCTCCCAGTTGAATAACTGCTACCAGGTACACGATCCTTGTCTCTTTAGAAAGTTCATGCACACTATACATTTGGTTAGAATTTTTGAATCCATTTCATTCATGCATGTTCCCATAAGTCTCAACAATGTACCAGACCAAATGGCTAATGGCGTTCTAGAGTGGCACATCAATAATCGCATATAGGAAATAAACTGCATCATGCATCATCATATAGTAATTCATACATATGTCATATNTATATATATATATATATATCAAATCATAATGTTTAGTACAAAATGAGAAGCTACATCGGCTTTCTCAGCTGATCATACATATAATACAAAAAATCCCCATCCACCATTGCATAGGGGTTATCATCACTAGCTACTAGTCAGAGTCATCCTCGTCAGACTCTGTGTCCTCCTCAGTTTCCTCCTCCATCTCATCGGATTCCTCCTCCTCCTTCATAGGCACATCCCCCTATCTCATTTCTCTGACATAGTCAGCAACGACTGTGATCCTCCTCATAAGGGGGATCCACTCTAGAGGAGCCCTGTAGCATGTGGCGATCAAGTAATTATCGAGGTACTGCCACTCGTCATTGATGAACCCCTCCAGTAAGCTCTCCACATCGAGTCGTAGTGAGTCTAGTGTACGCCCGCGTCTCCCATTCCTATGAGCGGGTGGTTTTAGGATTATTAATCCTCCCTTGACCATATTGTCTATTAGATTATTTAGCCTAACTTAGAAACCTTAATTAATTAATTGGGTCCACTAGTACCATTGGGTCCACTTGGCCTAATGGGGACACATGTACCAGTCACTAGAGTGTGGGGAACACTGCTATAGGTTAACTTCCACTTACTGCATTTGCATGCATCAGTTTGGGCACCTCCTAGACCAATCCCTACATTTTAGGAGACACTGGGAGTCCCGACACCAACCTAATTCAGTTAGTTGGAGTTAGTATTAGTTAGTCTCAGTTATCCCCCAGTTACTTTCAGTTAGTTTACAATCAGTTAGCTAGCGCAAGCTTTGCATGGATAATCCATGGCTGCATGTGGAGTAGGCACCTTTTCCCACCTACCACACTCAGTTGCACTGAGTTAACTAGATGTCACTGATTGTTTGAGTTGTTGGATATATGGGAGTTGATCTGTTAGACTTCGAAATTGATTGAGACACCATGAGTTAGATGGTCAGTTAGCTACAGTTAGATCCAGTGGATAGATTCGAATTGCATGTCATGCATTTGAATTCTTTTCCTATGTAAACTATTGTAATACCATATTTTATTATTGTGAATGATACTGTAAATTCCTGAACAATACTTGTCTGATTCCTGTGTGGTTTGTTTTGTTCAGTTTGTATCTTCATTCTCCATCTATTTTTTGCAAACATAATTAGAAATATCCGCTTGAAGATCTAAATGGAATTCAAATTCTAATATGGTATTAGAGCCTCCTCAGGAAGGTTTCGTGCTTGTTTCTCCCCATCGAACATCAGAAGAAACTAGGTTTCCACAGAAGTCCCCTGATGATTTGCTAGCTCTGGATTTATTCATAGCACCGGGGAGGGTGCATGTCGAGAGGAAAATCATGATTCTAACATTTCATATATTTTGCAGTGATATTTTGCAGGTTCAACTTCATATGGATTCGATATTATCAATTCCTCTTCTTTCTCCATCCACAAGATATTCAGAATGGAAGTCGAAGATGATTGCATCTCTGAAGAGAAAGGTCTCTATGGGACTTGGTAAAGAGTCTTATGAATATGAGAAATACTGGATAAATGACGGTGATAGAGCTTATGGAGCAATATGTGGGACTTTTTCTCAAAGCTTGCTTATATACCTTATTGAGTTTGTAGAATACCCAAAGGATCTCTGGATATAACTAGATAGAATATTTGGGAAGAACAATGAGGATTGTTATAGCAATATGGGGAGCATATTCAGAACCACAAGATTTATTTAGTCAAAAGTCTCGACCTCTACTCACTTTGATGAAGTTGTTCAAGATGAAGAAGAAGTAGAATCTTCCTCATAGTCAATTCGAACTGAAAAAAGCCTCCTTGGAGTGACTCCTTCTCCTGCTGCTCCAGAAGTGTACGAGATCTCTGATATCTCATCTCCTCACATGGCTGATCCAAAAGAAGACATTCGAATCTCTTCTGTTGGAGAAAATCTCTCCTTCCATTCTATGCAAAAATTCTCTAGTGATTCTTCTATTATAAATTATGTGCATTGTTTACCAGTGATTTTACTAGTTTTACCAATGATGTTGTTGGTGTGCATATAAGTAATTCTTTGGATATTTTTTAAATAATATCAGATTTTAAGAGTGATCCATTCATCCTCATTGATATAGAGCTTACAACAAATTCCTACATTATTGCATGCACCGATACTCAGGGTTTTGAAGAAGGGGAAAACTGTGCATCTACCATCTCGGTGGAGAAATTTTTGGATATGATATGAAATTTATTGGATCTAATATGATATTATTTGGATATGATCTGATATTACTTGGTTCTAAGATTCAGTGGATTTCAGTACTGCTTATAGCTGTTCTCATCAATTTTGGTGTGAAGAAACAAGCACCAAAAATCTCTTTCAAAGGTTTTGAAGAAGGAGAAAACTATGCATCTACCAGCCCGGTGGAGCACACTCCTGGATACGATATGGACTTTGTTGGATCTGATATGATATTATTTGGATATGATATGATATTTCTTGTTTCTAGGGTTCAAGAGCTTTCAGTACCGCTTGTAGCTGTTCTCATCAATTTTGGTGTGTAGAAACAAGTACCAAAAATCTCTTTCCAAAGTTCTGTTGGGGATTTGATGCCAGTTTTCTCTCATGAGTTTGCTGATATTATATTTTGTAAATATTTGGATATTTTGGAAATAATTTCAGGTTTTAGGAGTGATCCATTCACTCTCATTGATCTTGAGCTTCCAGCGAATTTCTACATGATTGCATGCACCGATATTCATAATTTTGAAGAAGGAGAAAATTGTGCATCTACCATCTCGGTGGAGAAAAATATTGGATCTGATATGAAATGTATTGGATCTGATGATATTATTTGGATCTAATCTGATATTACTTGGTTCAATATTTCAGGTTCACGAGCCTTCATTACTTCTTGTAGCCATTCTCATCAATTTTGGTGTTAAGAAACAAGTACCTCAAGTCTCCTTCAAAACTGTTGCTGGGGATTTGATTTCATTCAACACTTTTGGATCTGATATGGAATTATTTGGGTCTGATATGATATTATTTAGATATGATATGATATTACTTGGTTCAATATTTCAGGTTCACGAGCTTTCAGTACTGCTTGTAGCTGGTTTCATCAATTTTGGTGTGACAAATCAAGTACCGCAAGTCTTCTTCAAAATTGTTGCTGGGGATTTGATTTCACTTCACAGTTTTGGATCTCATATGAAAATTTTTGGATCTGATTTATTTTCTTATCTGATAATATGTGGTTCAGGTTTTAAGATTCAAGATCTTATAGTATTTCTTGTAATAGGTTTCATCAATTTTGGTGTGACAAATCAAGCACCACAAGTCTCCTTCAAGTGTGCTGCTAAGGATTCGATGTTAGTTTTCTCTTATGAGATTTCTAATATTATATTTTGTGAATTATGGGATATTTATGAAGCTATATCATATTACGGGGCTCAAGCATTCTCTCTCCACAGTCCCAGGGATTCTCTACCTTTGGTCACATCCTCATCTCCTCACAAAACTAGTAAAGAGGAAGACATTCTGCATCCTCCTGGACACTTGCTCCTAAGACTTGGGGCTGATTTTATCACTCATGGTTTGCTGTTCAAGGATGCAATATATCAGTTTCTTGGGTGTTCCTCACATGGTTCGAATTCTCAAGCACCTTTTCTCTCTCTTCAAATGATTTCAGCTGCTCTACATGGGTCCAGTTTTCATCGTGTAGCTGTTTATATTTCTGATTAAGTTGAGTGCATTGTTCTTCTTCCAAAGAGGAATATTCCTCCAGACATAAGCACTTTGTTTGGATTCATAGGTTCACCTGCACATAACCAAGATACTTCTGCAAATAGTAGCAAAAATTTTCACAAGTTTTTTCAAAATTTGTATTCCTGCTTATTTTGAGGGGTTTTTTCCCCCATGAGGTTTTCCCCTATTTCCTCAATTGTATTAAGAAATATTGTGTCTTTTAGATTGTATTTGGGTGACCTATGGTATTGTTACCAGGGCCCACAATTGTCAAAGTTAGGATTATTAATCCTCCCTTGACCATATTGTGTATTAGATTATTTAGCCCAACTTAGGAACCTTAATTAATTAATTGGGTCCACTAGTACCATTGGGTCCACTTGGCCTAATGGGACCACATGTACTAGTGACTAGAGTGTGGGGATCACTGCTAGATGTTACCTGTCACTTACTGGATGTGCATGCATCAGTTTGGGCCCCTCATAGACCAATCCCTACATTTTAGGAGACACTGGGAGTCCCGGCACCAACCTACTTCAGTTAGTTGGAGTTAGTACTAGTTAGTCTCAGTTAGCCCCCAGTTACTTTTAGTTAGTTCACAATCAGTTAGCTAGTGCAAGATTTGCATGGATAATGCATGACTACATGTGGAGTAGGCGCCTTTGCCCACCTACCACACTCAGTTGCATTGATTTAACTAGCTGCCACTGATTGTTTGAGTTGTTGGACATCTGGGAGTTGATCTATTGGAATCTGACAGTGATTGAGACACCATGAGTTATATGGTCAGTTAGCTACAGTCAGATCCAATGGATAGATTTGAATTGCATGTCATGCATTCGAATTCTTTTCCTATGTAAACTATTGTAACACCGGATTTTATTATTTTGAATGATACTGTAACTTTCCTAAGAAATACTTGTTCGACTCCTATGTGGTTTGTTTTGTTCATTTTATATCTTCATTCTCCATCTATTTGCTACAAACATTATTAGAACTATATGCTTGAAGATCTAAATGTTATTCAAATTATAATAGGTGAATGTAAACCCTCCACCCTTCCCCTATGTCTTTGATATCTTACTGGAGGGCATGGCCCTACATCTACACATGCACATAGTATGTCATTAGTATCTATCACACACATAAACTTGCTACCACTAAGCTAATAAACTATATCTGAATGCAATCATAAAAAGCATAATGTATACATATAGTCGGATCCCCATACCTGACCAGGTGGTCAAGGTGTCTCCGGGTCTCCCCTGTAATCCATCCCAACATATGGGTAGTCCTCTATAAGGACTGGTACCTACTGCCACTGTGCGAAAATCTCCCAGGTGAAAAATTGACCCACCAAGCCACCTCCCTCACTGATCATCATCTCGCTCCACCTCCTCATGTGAGGCTCACAAATCCCCCCCCTCACGGACCGCTAGATGCAGTCGTAGTGTAGGAAGTCGCTCAAAGAAGAATGAGGGGAAACAAAAATCCCCTCCCCCCAAACTAGCATGGTTCATCCCACACCGAAACTGAGACAAGTACATCTGGGCCCACCCAAAGTAGGTGCCCCTCAGCACTCGCTCCACCATCTGGAGCTGATCACCTGAGATCTTGTGTAGTCTTGATGAGTCCAATATACACAAAACCATTGCTTCTATCACTCGAGTATGAAGACTCTCAATTTCACACACCAGTATGTATGACGAGTGCACCGATGTTGAGGCATAACAATGCCTATCGCAGAGATCGTCCAGTGATACACCATGTGTGAGCTTTGGTGTAGTGTCGTCGACCACTCCCACCAGTGGCAGTCTAGTAAGAAAGAACACATCAAGGAGTGTGATCTCTATCCGCTCACCTTGGATGATAAAACACTCTGCCTCCCGATCCCAAAATCTCACTATCTTGTCCAACAATAGCTTTGCTGAATGCATAAGTGGGATCTGGAAAAACTTCCATAAACCACACTAAGCGAGAAAATCCTGCACTGCTGAAAGATCATGCACCTCCCCTCGTAGGTACCCAATGTCTCACTCTCTCCATGACACCCGAGGAATCCTACACATACACATAGTCCCTGTCAGGTTCAATCATGCACAAAAACTCATTATGGGTTAATTCACCCCTATTTGGCCCTTTTGTGCAACCCAAGTCACTCAAAAAGACTGAAGAGAGGAGACTAGGTTTCTCTTATCCCCTGAACAGATGCGACCTGGGTCACGCCTACCTCCCTGATAGGTGTGACTGAGTCACACCTGTCTAGTCTATAAGAGAGACTTGGGTCACTCCTTTTCCCTCAAAAAGTGTGACCTGGCCCCGTGAACCCTTTGGGCTCGGCTAAGGCCCCAGAGTGAGCATAAAAACAAAACAATGCACTGAAAAAGACGGGTTTGATGAGATCTCTCACCTATAAGTCATTGATCGAAACATTAATGGTCTAATCGAAAGAAACCAACTGTTGTGTTCTGGGGTCCTCCACTCCAAATCAACACTGACCATTGAAAATGACACATGACATGTGGTCCCCCCTGTTTATAGGCCTCCATTTGGTCTAATTTTTCTTCTATGCACCACAGAGTCATCTGGAGTCCATTTGAGACATCGTTCGCACCGCCGGGTTTGGTTTTTTTCCCTCTATATTTTCACGAGACCCTCGTCTCGTGATATCACTATGATTTTTCGGGCAATTACCTGGAATTCAGCTCGATTTGTGTGCCATCACGTGAGTCACCCATTGTATGTATTGGCATGTTCACGAGCCATCCGCTCCATCCATACTGCATAGTTGGCCTCATTTTACCTCCATCCCTTGTCCCGCAAGGAGGCACCATCCAGTATTCCATTGTTATTCCTATCATCCATGTTCACAACATAACCTATTTCCATACATCGAACACTTCCTCCTTGCTTGACTGACCATTATAGAGTTTCTGTTAAGCTCTTTTCTGAATCCTAAAAGAATGAAAAGATTGTCAAGCACGCTTGCATCCTTTCATGCTCGTTAAAGTATTTGAAAGGGCATCTATGTGGCTTCATTTATCGCCTTTTTCAGACTACGTAGACTACGAAAAGAAAAGGGCCACCCTAGCACACTCCAGCTAGGAACTTTTCCCTTTGTATCCTTTTATGCTTTGTCGGACATTGGGACCGTAACTTATGAAAAATCTCATTATGGATTGTATTGAAGTTCTTTTCCATCCTTCTCATCAAGAAAATATTTCTGAGCAAACTTGGTTTCATTCATGCTTGTAAAAGTATTTGAATGATCATCCAATCAGTATAGGTTTAATCTTTTTCAACCTGGTTGGTCTACCAATGGTAAAAAAGTCTCCCACCCCTGAAAGGATGGGTGATTTCTCTTTTGTACACTTTTATCCTTTTTGGGATTAGTTGACTACATATGAAAAAGAGACCACATTGGAGTATTCTTCCTGTTTTCATACTCTCTAAAAATGAAAACACCATTGAGCATTTACCTTCTTGGGCTTGGTAAAAATCTAGGAGATTGTTTCATATTGAGCATAAGTCTATCCCTTCTTTGTTCTCATTAAACTTATGAAGAAGGCCCAAACAGTGTCTGTAGGTGCCACCACATATGATTTCACATTAGTGCATCTTTCCCCCATTGGGTTGCCTTTGTTCAGAGTAATCTGTGATGTGTCTCCGTTGGATCCCATGGATATCACTATTCTAGTTACCTTCCCCGGTATTTCCCATTGTAGTTACCTTCTTGGTTTCCCAGCTATGAACCCTTTCCCATGAGTTAGTTTCATTTTCTTCCAGGTTATCCCTATCGCCTTGCTTTGAACAAAGGAAGTTTAAGTCTCCCGTACTCCCCTGCCCCCGTTCTCTCATTCAGTGTGTCATTCCCCTGATTGTTCCACATCTTTGGTTATCCCCCTTACACTTCTAATCAAGGAAACACCATTGCCTTGTTTATTGCAGGTCTCCCTCTGTTGACGTCAATACATCTATTCTAGAATATAGACCCAGAGGTCCATGTATCCTGGTTTCATCCACTTCATTGATGAGTTCCTTGGACCCCTTGAAAGGAGTCGTTAGCACTTTTCGGGTGGCTGTGTCTCACTTGCACGACTTCATCTACATCATCGTACTGTTGAGAATCGTACAAGGTATTGGTCCATTCATTAGACCCCGGTTGTTACCTAACTCTAGAACATTGGTGAGTCCACTATGGGACCCATACAATCTCATGTCCCTTGTGATTTTCGAGTTGCATTGGTGATAGTGTTTGGAAGCCCGAGTATTATGCTTCCATGTATCTCCAGTACTTGATGCTATATATTGTACCACAGAGATTCTAACTCTTAGTCATTGAGTCCATCCATCTATGTAGACTTACGGATCCAGCAGAGCATTAGTTGTGATGGTATTGCATTCTATGAGAATTCCATTGTTCCTATGTATCAGTTCTTCATATCAGTTTATGTATTCAGCCTCCCATTGAGGCCACCATTATGTATCACCATTTGTATATGTATTGATCGGCTCCCAGTATTTGAGACTTAATCCCCATTATTTATTCTTTTGACATTGTTACGAGCATGGTTATGCCCGCCTAGTCCATATACATGTCACACATTATATGTATCTCATCCATTTTTGAGAAGTAATACAAAACCAAAAGCCACCGTATTTCGAACGAGGAATCTCCAATCCTCCGCGGTCCTCTCCAGTCTCTCCACTGTTGTCACCATTTTCCCATGATCCTATGATGTCTATCGACCATACAATGAGCTCCTTCCCTCACACATCAGGGGGCAATCTGTTAACACAAAAAAGTGTTCACCTAGCTCTCCATGGTCTAAACCATATCCACACATCATATTCCCACCATTATTTCCTTCACTTTGACCTTCATAATTGTATTTACACTAAAAAAGGTCTAAAACATCATTATTCCTTCTCATAAACGAAGGGATGGTGAGCATTTATTATGATTTATCCCCATTCTCTCCCAAAAAGGGTCAAAAAGCCTAAAAATGAAAATGGATCAAAATACCATAGATAAATACCATGGGTCAAAACCCCTAATACCATACTATATATACATTGTGAAGGACTCCCCCAAAACACCTTTCGTCACTTTTGGCAACCTTTTGCCATTAGCTCACAGTCATATCACATAATTTTCCTGCCATATTTTTCCACACCATTTCCCATGGTGTACGTTGAGTTCACTCCGTACCCATTTGGATCCATTCCCCCCATCTGACAACAAGTTATGGAAGAGGTTGGAGAACCAAACCATGGAGTTGCAAAACCATTTCCAAGGACGGCTACAGTGGCCAATTTTTAAAAAAGGTATCTTGTTTTTATTTTATGCATTAGTTAGTTTATATATGTGAAAACCCTAAAAAATATTTGTTGTTATTGTCTTGTTTCTTTTGTTATCATTGAACTCTACCTTATGCTCTAGACGAGCTAAGGTTGGTGCTTTTGCATGTAGTAGGGGAGAAATCCCCACTACACTAACCACAACATGATTCACAAACATCCCTACTTTGTCAATATTTACATCTTTACCTAGGGAAAATTGGTGAATGTTTTCCTTGGCTTTGTAGATATTCAATTTTATAGGCATGTGCACTCACTCCTCTTATACTTCCTTTAGGATGAGTGATAACCACAGAATGTACCTTACTTTCTACCAATTTACCCAAATAACCATCGACCTTCGCCATTGTATTAACCCTCTTATCCAATGGAAACAGAAAATGTGGGGTTGTTCATTTGGAAGAAGCTTAGGGAATTTATGGTTTTTGGACCCAAAAGAAGCCGAAAGGAAACCCAAGCGAGGAGAAAAGGCCTCGCCTTTAACAATTCCAGAGGAGCTTCCAAGTAAAGACTTGGATCTAAACTTATGTGCCATGTGGGACACCAAAAAATGCCAAAACAAACTATACAAACCAAAGAATATTAAGATAATTATGTAGATTTTCACTAAACCACCAATTATCATCCAATCCCAAATAAAACCCTGCAAAAAGACAAAAAATTATAAACCCTACAACTCAAGGAAAACCCGCTTGAAAGTCCAACTAGTAAGTCAAACCCAATTTTATAGTAAAAAAAGAAAATACTAATTTCCCACTTTTTAAACTTGTTTGGTACTATGCCTATCTAGGAGGATTAGTACTATGCCTATCCAGGAGGAGCCTCATAAGAAAAAGAGCCCACTAAAATGGGCCTCGTAAAAAAATATTCAACCAATAGAATTTCAAGGAAAAAATGTATTTGTATTTTCATCATATATCCTTGTTTTACTCAATTTAGGAAGGAGGAGAAATGTATAAAATTAACAAAAAAGATCAGACTTTTGCAATCACTTAGTTAAACCCAGATTTCAGACTTAAAACTTGTAATTAATAAAAATAATTCTCATGCATTTAAATCAACTACCCAACAAGTTGAAACACTAAAACTAAGTCTATCTAAGCGGAAAAAACACATAAAAACAACAAACTGATAAATCCATAAAACAACAGAGATTTTGGTCAAGATGACCCTGTAAAACCCCCCTTGGGGAAAACTAGTCCAAGAGAATTTTACTGCAACATTTTTAGGCAAAAATGTCAATTTACAATAGAATTTAGCTTAGCATTAAATCACTGTACTAGTGCCTCAATTTCTATGCCCAGTTGACAATACAACGTGTACGACCTCCACAGTAGCAACCCACCTTGAAACTCATGCCCAACTCCTTGAAAAATGTGCCCAATCAATCTATCACTGTACGACCCCTCGAAATTTGTGCCCACGAGTCCGTACATTGTACACCCTCCTCGAAAATCATCCCCAACAAGTATAGTACGACCCAACGAAATAAAAATGTCTTGAGATGTCTGCCAGATCCTTGGGATTCATGCCCACTTGAGAAAAAAATTCTCCTTAGGATTTGTGCCCACTTGAGAAAAATACAGCTCCCTCTCTCTTTGAAAATTAACCCAGCCAAAATTCTCACTCTTGTAAATGTTTTCCTTGTCTTGCACACTACCCTAGGCTCTTTCTTATAACTTGAGAGTGACTTTTCACCTTCCCCAATCCCTAAACCCAAAGGCCAAGATTAAATCTTGTCTTTTCAAGATCAATGGTTGAGAAATTTTCCCTCAAAAAAAGGTTACATTTAATTTTAATATTTAGTGACAATTTACTTATGAAATAAGTGCACTTTATCTCATAAATTAACTTTATAAAATTAAAACAAAGGAATACTTTATAAAAAGACTCATTACATAAGAGTCACTTTAAAACTTTATAAAACACTATTACAAAGTAAAGTAACCTAGCTAGTGCATGGTCACTTCCGCATGCAAGACAAAAACATGCAGAGTGCCTCCAGAGCTAAATCACTAACAAGAAATAGGTGCAGTTGTTGATGTAGCCTCCTAAGACATGAAAATTATGACTTTTAAGCATGCAATTCCACAAAAGGTATATTTTCTGACTGAAAGTGTGAAAAGGATTTGTCGAGAGCATACATTGTGGGCAATTTTAGAGAGCGATGTTGGTTCATTTGACATTAGGCATAAGTATTTTGTAGAGACCCCCATGAGTTGGTTTGCAAGATCATCAAAAGCTATGCCACCATTTCAAGCAGGGGCACTTGTTGGATGCAGAATTCGATTTTACATCCAATGAGTACCCACAGTGCATACTTTTGATGGATCCCACCCCATGAAAAATGATAATACATGAAAAAACAAGTAACATGTTTTTTCATGTATTTCTCATTTTTCGTGGGGTGGGGTCCATCAAAAGTATGCATTGTCAATACTCGTTGGATGTGGAATTGAATTATACATCCAACGAGTGCCCCTACTCGAAATTTGAGTAAAACCACAAAGAGATATGTTGAAAATACGAAGAAAGAGTATTTTTTTTCTATTTCTTCCAAAATTCATAAATGTGATTTTATTGTTTTAACTATTAATTTATTATTTTAAAATGTTCTTTTTAAAACCCAATTTTTTTCTAATATACAGTAGAATCCAACATACCCTAACTAGAGATTTCAACATAAATCCAAAGCTCACATCTATTTTGATCATACCCTTAAATAATAATAATTGCACCGAAGAGGTGCATTCTACAACCCAGTAGGGGAGAGATGTGTAACTCCTTCTGTGCTCATCCTAAAGTTAATACGTGTCATTTATAAAAAATAATAAAATATTACTAAAAATAACATGCCGACTTAAATTAAATTTAAATCATTTAGAATTGCATATACATAAAACAACATAAATTAGATAAACTAAAACCAAAAACATTGAATTACACATTTTCTCAACATTTTTACTGTAAAAAAGGATTTGCACTTTGAGAAATTTGATCCCTTTCGATGCTTGGTAGATCCCCTTTTAGATGGATCTATGGTGGTTATTTTTAATAATAATAATAATAATAATAATAATAATAATAATTATATATATTCTAGTAATATGTAATAACATTATTAGATTGTTTAGAACATTGTTGATGCTTAAAATTAAAGAGAGATGTGTTGTATTTATTAATATAATATTTTATCTAAATGAGATAGGATTTGTATATAGTTATGGTTTGTAAATATAATGTTAATTATATATATATAAGAGGCTAAGTTTTATGTAATAGGTGGAAAAAGGATTCTTTAAATTTTGAAAGTGAATTTTATTTTTCTTTTAGATTATCATATTTTATATAATTTGGAAGATTAGAGATTTTAGAAAATTTCTTTAAAATCTAGGCAAACTTATTGAAGGTTTAAGCGAGGTTGTGATAAAGATGACATGTTTTTAAAGATGACATACCTTGGTTAAAGATGTATACTATGTCTTTAAAGATGTCATGTCTTGGTTAAAGATGCAGGGATTGAAAAAATGTCACTTTGCAAATTATAGATGATATTAAAAATATTATTACTTCGAAGTGTGATGAAAATTTAGAGGATAAAAAAATAAAGATATTACAAGGAGCTCATTAACCTCAATCTTGAAGATCAAAATTATCTCTCAATTTTATCTAGCATAAAAAAGAAGGTCCACAAAGCTTGACCTTTCCTAAAACTCGCGTTTATGAGACTATGATTGTTGATGATGAAAAACACTCCCTCTCCGATTGCTTTTCTTACACCAATATAAGATCTCAATTTCCTATCTCATCAAAATTATAATAATGCTCCTCTCCAAATGTTTTGAGCAAAAAAATAAAACTTTAAAGCAAACCAAGTAGTTCCTTACTTTTCTTTCTTGAAGTCTGAATAAG